>CABFVZ010002888.1:0-34239 GCA_902151445.1 Timema monikensis | reverse complement strand
TGTCTATCACTTTGTCCTCTTATATGGGAGCTTGTCTATCACATGGTCCAGCTCGTGTCGATCACTTGGTCCATGTCGTTTCTGCGTGTCTAGCAGTTGGTCTTTTTACAGATTTGTTCTCTTGTGTCGACCGCTTGGTTGTCTATCACTTTGTACTCCTATACTTGAGCTTGTCTAGCAGTTGGTCCAAGTCGTGTCGGCCACTTGACCCACCCAGCCTTCCAAATAATTGTTTTCATTTTGTCTACCGGTTGGTTGTCTATCACATGGTCCAGCTCGTGTCGATCACTTGGTCCATGTCGTTTCTTCGTGTCTAGCAGTTTGCTGTCTACCACTTTGTCCTCTCGTGTCGACCACTTTGCTGTCTATCACTTTGCCTGCTCCCGTTCGTTATAAGTCTGTTAAAATACGATAAGCCAATTTGAATGTTAAATCACATGCAAAAACCATAATTTAAAAATGTGCGGGATTGCATAGCCAATCCCTGCAATAAGAGGTTCCTAATGAGATAATTCCTAACCCTAAGCTTATATTGGTTTTTTTTAAGGGGATAGTGGTTTGACGCCTTAGCTCAGTGGATAGCACGTCTCAGTAATAAGTCCAGGGATCGATTACCAGTGCGATTGAAAAATGGGCGGATGACTGAATGTTGTGTGTATTCTAGGTGTTTAACTATCGAGTAAGTCAAATACTGATACAATAACCGGCCCCGTGGTGTAGTGGTCAGTACACCTTGCCATGAGCCTAGGGGTTCCGGGTTTGATTCCCGGCTGGTACCTTGGGTATTTTTCCCTTAAGGGGAGTTATCCCAACGATCACCTGGGATTGGTAAATTAGGCTTAAGTTAGGTTTAAGACTCCCACTGGCTCACATCTCCATATTCACTAACATCTCATCATGGGTACGACGTGTAGACAAGCTCCTATGATGTACCCTGGGTAACGCTCTGTGCCACCAGAGCGGTTAATAGACTAAGGCGACCTAACCAGTCATGTATGCCGGCTGCAGATGACTTGCTTCCCCAAGATTTATTTACCTCTAAAGAGACAGGTGAATTGCGGCCCGGACTGTTGACTTAACCTAACCTAACAAACCTTCAAATTTTTTCTAAATCAATTGAACGACAAGAATTGAGGAAGTTTGGATATTACGAGGGATGTCAACATGAGACGATGATAGTTTCTATCTGAAATTTAAGACATGATAGAAAGCACACTGCTAATTAGATGGACGCAACTCATACCTCTCTTTCAATTGAGTGGGCCACAATTCGTACACGATTTCAAGATTAGGCCGCAACTCACCTAAATAGTATGTGCTATACGATTTAAAAAAAAAGGATACAATCATTTGGTTTAGATAGTTCATGTTAAATACACTTAATAGCGATGGATACATACCCAGTTCGGCGACTGAATTGTCCAAGGAGTCACTCTAACAATTGACTAGAATACCGACCACGAAGATATATGGCTCGAATTTCGGTAGGGTATCCTGAAGGTATTTTCCTAAATGATTTTCCACTATCCCTCCATGCAAATGCGGGTACAATTCCTCTACAAGCAACCTTATTAATCCCTAACACATTATCATAAGAACATATGCGGCTAACCTGAACAGGTATTAAGACGTACGAATGACCTGGCGATCTAAGGTTAAGGTGTCAGACTTCTGTGCTGGGGTCCGGGGTTCAATCATCGGTCCCAGCACAGATTTATCTGATAGCCAAACTCTTCCTTCACCTCTGACAAGACGTGTATTGATCACAACTTGTGAATGTGTGGAATGCCAGGCCTCCACCGTGGTTCGGATTCCACGTTTTTCCACGTTAAACTGTAGGTCCTTCATTTCATCTCACAATCACCCTACCATTACACATTAGCGTAAGTGCGTACAACCCAAACGGGTAATAAGACGCGGTGCCAATAATAATAGTAAGACGCGCTACTAAAAGTAATTAAGATGTGTTTTTTTTAAACAGTATCTTCGTTAAATTTTTTTTAAACAGTAGCTTCATTAAATTTTATCGTTCATTTACCTAATGGGAAAGTTACGTGTACATACGTGTACAATCACCCCACATGTAACAAACGTGACGTTAATGAGTCGCCTGGGATAAGGTATTAACGTTGAACTCATTAGTCAATCAGTTTGCAATTAGCGTTATTCAATTCCATTAAAATTGGCAGAACTGACTACTGAATAATTTTTTTTTTTTTTGTCGAAAGCCAAAACACAAAGGCTGTTTCAGTCGTAGAACGACTGCCTATTTATTTTAGAGTTAAAAGTTCGATTCTTAAGGAAGGTCGAAAATGAATTTGTAGACTAATATTGAGTTTAAACATTTTCAATCAATCATTTTTTCAACACCGCGTCTTATTACCCGTTCGGGTTATACACTTAGGCCTATGTACTAACCAAGCTAATGGTTGTAGGGATGCGGAAGGTTATATTCATAGAAAGTGTATCCACATTTATGAGTAGGGCGAGTGGAAAACAATTTTGGAAAAGCCACCTTAAGTACATCCAACCGAGATTCGAACCTCGATCTCCCCGTCATTGGTAGTCTAGTCTACTGTAAGACTAGCACCTTCAACCATGCGGCCACCAAAGGCGGTAATAAGTTCTTGATTTAGGGTCTGAGTTCTGGTTGTTGTGTTTGTCTTAGTACGCTGTTGTACAGCCTAAATAGGTTTTGTATGCGTTAAAAATAAGCTAAGGTTTCAAAGTTTCAAGCTCAGGGTAATGACAGATTCACTCAAGAAAACAATTTTGGCTAATCGGGAAGTTTCCAAAGAATCGTAGTTAAAATTTGTGTTTTAATTATTTTATAGGTTTGAGCTAAGCAAAGTAAAACGGAGATGTCGCGTTCCTCCAGTACACTTCAAGGGAGGGATTAGGGAAAAGAGAGCTTCACTTAGTGCCGGTCTTATGACTACCGGATAAATAAAATATTGCTATTGGGAGGTTAAAGGTATCTCTATCTATCAGATAGAAGTTATCAGCCACTTTAATGTTTTACTTTTACGCGTCTTATGAACGGAATTTATCTGCCAGATCTGTAGGATAAATATATTTTTAGGCAGAACACGCAAGGTTGGTATTGTTTTTACTGGTGCGCGCATGCGTATAAGCCCTGCTGATAGCGCTACAATCTGAACGCTCACGGCTCAACATTGTTAAATAATGGAGGCTAAACGAGTGCTAGTAAACAGATGGCGTCATGTGGGCGCAGAAGCTAAGATGTCTTTCAAGTACTAATTTCGGTGTCTGCCAAAATGTGGGCAATAATTGGGTACAGCGTTTACAAAACTTCATTTATTGTACTCACATTTTGATAATTTGTTCTTATATAAATATAACTCTACAAATAGCTTGTCACTTTATATAAAAGTGTGAATAAAATGTTCTAACTTTATATTGTTAGAGCCCGGAACTGTGCTTACTAAACACGTGAACCAAGATTTTAACCTAAAAACAGATTCTGATTGGCGAAACCTCATTAAAAACAACGCGTCACTATGGCAATAACTAATTTAACTTCCAGATTAAAGTTACTCCCGATAAAAATGTGATGGATAAATACATTTTTAATATTCATCCAGGAGCCATAATACCAGCCCCTACAAAATTAAATAAGAACAACATTCATAAAAGTATAAAAGGTTAGGTTAAGTTAGGTTTGGTAGGCCTAAGAGCCATAATCATATGTAGAAATGATGCTAGGTTTAAAATCTAAGTTTGTATCAATATTTTAACACTATTTTCTGAATTGGTCCTCCTATCATGAACCAAGCATCAGTCATTAACGCATAAAAGGTTAGGTTAAGTTTAGTTGGGTAGTAGCCATAATTTTATTTATAGGCCTAAATTATATAAGGATTAAAAGATATATTTGTACTAAACTCGACCTCTTCCACAGGGAATAATTTGATCCCCCTCCTTAGTGGAGGCACTCTACCTTTGAATTAAGGGTCCTTTTTTTCAAATAGGGGATTTAAACATTTCTCATGTAAGAATTTGACCGTGCCCAAGTAAAATACCCTATTCTTGTTTTATTTTTCTGCAATCCCTTGGAAACTACTTGGTTACTTATTAATTTGGTTTATAAATAGCTCTGAAGTAACTTAACATGTTTTAAATACGATTAAAAATTACCCGCCTCGGTGGCGTAGTTGGCTAATGCGCTAGACGTGTTGAGCTCGACTGCTGAGGACGGGGAGATCGAGTTTAGAATCTAGGTCGGGTGAACTGGGGGTGGTTTTTCCTAAATGGTTTTCCACTCTCCCTCCACGCAAGTGCGGGTTCGACCTTCCCGATTCCTAATCCATTAGCGTAGTTTGTACTTAAAGCGTATAACCCGAACGAGTAGTAAGACGCTGTGCTGATATTAATTAATTATTATTATTAATTGATTAAAATGTATCAAACCACCATTCTTCAAATTATGTTTTAATTTGCTCAAAAATATTTTTATTGTTGTTATCTTTCACATCAAAGATAATTATTTATTTATCACAGCATCTTACCACTCCTTCGTATTATAAGTATAGGTACTAATTACGCTAGTGTGTTATAGATAAGTAAGGTTGAATTTAGAGTATATGTACCCACGTTTGCGAAGAGAAAGAAGCAAAAGCCACTTAGGAAAACCACACTCAATCTGCCAAACCGGAATTCGAGCCCCGATCTCTTCGTAATCCGCAGTCCAATCTATTACGAGTATGACGCCTTAGATTAGGGGTTCCCAGCCGGCATACCACGATGTTTTTTGAAAAAGTAGTAATCTACTTTAGTAAAAATTAATGTTTCTTAGCCGAGAAACGGAAAGTTTTGACTTTCGTGTGAAAAATCCATGAAAGCTTAAATTGATGTTAATGTTGAATTTCTTCCTTACGTATGTTCCTATTTATTGATGTATCCAAGATAGTACCAAATGCATTTTCCGAATGAAATATACTAAGTAATTAAACATATTTAAATTACCACTTATTATTTCATTCACAATTTTGTTTTAGCACCACGTCTTACTACCCGTTCGGTTTAAATGCTTATGTACTAGAAATGCCGGTGGTTTTAGAGATTAGGAAGGTTATATTTCGAAGAAGTGTACCCTCCTTTTCGTGGAAAGAGAGTGGAAAATCATTTGGAGAGACCATCCTCAATACACCCGATCGAGATATGAACCTCAATCTCGCCAATCTACCAACTTTGGCGACACGTTAAAATATTTCCCCCTACAAAAGGTAAGCGTGTCTTGTAGGTTGACTTGATTGAATATCAAAACCAACCATCTCATTCCATTGTCAACAGGCTTTTGTTATATTTCACCCTTTCGGATGTTCAAATTAAAGGATAGGGTGAGCGGGCCTCCTTTCTGACCATTTCGCACCCGATATTGGAGTCGTTAGTATGTACTCTCGAGCCACATGGACCGTCCATTGTTTTGCTAATATTCTGGTAACAACATTACTCATTATTCACCGCCCTTTTGACGACTATGCGGAATAGAGTAGCAATTAGTGGCATTTAACCGTGGCATAATGTAGTCTGCGTAGGTTTATAACCCACGCCAGTACATCCATCTCTTTAGCTATGCAGCCTTCTATTCATAGTTACAATTTTTTTTAATTTCAGGTATTTAACGCGCACTTTCTGAACCGACTGATTATATCAGCACACAGCTTATAAACTAACTTATATCTAGAACAAACATAAAACTCAACCCTCAGCCCATGTTTCATCAATGTGGAATCGGAAAGCCATAATTCACCAATGATATATTTTCCACCCATGCTGAGAATAGAACCCGGGACTTTTGACTAGGTAGGCAGACACGATAACGAGTGAAACTAAGTGTCGGATCCAGGCTTGGTTGAGTAATTTTTTTTTAGAACCACGTTTCACTATACGTTCGGGTTATAAGCTTATGTACTAATTATTCTAATGGCTTTAGTGATTAGGAGAGTTATATTTATATAAAGTGTACCCGAATTTTCTTGGAGGGAAAGTGGAAAACCATTTTGGGAAAACCACCCTAAGTACACCCGACCTAGATTCGAACCTTGATCTCCCCGTCATCAGTAGTCTAGTCTAATGAGAGAGTAGCGCGTTAGAAGAGGATAGATATGAGGGGTGGTAAGACGCGATCCATAAATAATAATTATTTATAAATATTCAAACACTTATTGTTTATTGGTCTTTTTTGATTTGTCTTCTTTTATTTTTTCTCTACGTTATTAGGGATTAGTAAGGTTGAATTTAGATTCAGTGTACACGCACTTGCGCGTAGAGGGAAAAATTGTTTTAGGGAAAACCACCCTCAGTACACCCGACCAGGATTCAAATCCCAAAATCCCCGTCATAGGTAGTCCAATCTATTGCTATAGTGACACCTTAGACAATATGGCCACCGAGGCGGGTTATTTATTCCTCTCTCCCCACATATTTCACGCTTTTATTCTCCGTCCCACATCTCCTCTGCATATTTCTAATTTGTCTGCCTCTCTTGTCCACGATACTACCCTATTAGGGCCCTGTTATCCTGTTACACGCGAGATTAATGAGTACGTCTTCCGTATTTACGAGGTGTAAAAGAGAATCGCGATACCGTCATCTCTCACTCAAACTGCGCGGTGGGTACTTGTGTGGAACAACGGGGTCTTACCCCCAAACACGCCTTTCCCCACGATTGATGGACACTTGGTGTCAGGCGCGGAGCCTCGTTAGGTCACCGTGTGACCGGGCACACGACGCATTTTGGCGTGTTTTGTTAGAGATTTGAACACACGGTGTGTTTTGTCAGAGATTTGGACACACGGCGTGTTCTGTTAGAGATTTGAACACACGGCGTGTTTTGTCAGAGATTTGGACACACGGCGTGTTTTGTCAGAGATTTGTACACACGGCGTGTTCTGTTAGAGATTTGAACACACGGTGTGTTTTGTTTGATATTTGGACACGCGGCGTGTTTTGTTCGATTATTATTTTCCATTCTGAAATCATTGTCCTATTATTGGTTCGGGCTATCCACAAATTTAAACTAATTAGGTAAGGATGATGAAGGTAGAATATAGAGAAAATTTAACCCTCACCTCCTTTGTGTGAAGTGTGAGTGGAAATTTAGAAGAAGAAGAAAAAAATCTTCTCAATACACTCAGACGGGATTCAAACTCCGACTTCCCCATCACTGGCAAACCAAATCAAACGAGACTGACTACTCAGCCCACTTTTTCACCGATATGGGTATCAATTCGGATGATTGTCAATGAGCATCTTCAAAAGTAGGAGAATTAATTAATTTGTTTAAAAAATTAAGCGATTCATTTCGACAATGATTCCTGTAGTTCTAGCCCAAAAATGTAGATTCAAAGGGAGAACCGAAATTCAGGAAATAGCTATTTCTTTTTAAAATAAAATTTGTATCACCACATCTAAATGCACATATGATACTTACTCTAATAAGATAGGAATGAATAAAGAAGCATTTTAGAGATAGTTTATCCGCAGTTGTATGGAAGAAGAGTGAGAAACCACCGTTAGTAAAACCAATCGGTATTCAAACCTCAATCCCCTTGTCATCAGTAGGCCAGTCTAACACGATAATGATGCCTTAACTTAGACCATTCGACCACTGAAGCGAGTTTATTGCTTTATAAATAAAAGTATTTACTCAGAGTATTATCAAAACAAAGTTAGCAAAATGTTCAATGGCAAAATCACAATTTAATTTATTTTAGTCAGTGAATGCATAAAGGCTAAGACAGGGTTCCCGATGTCATAACAACGTCTCTATAAATAAAAAGGGTCCTTAGCTGTAGCGTTAAAAAAAAAAATCCCAAAGCATCTGAACTGTCGCTATGATTTGAACACGCAAGAAAGTTGACTAGCTGATTTTTGCAAGAAAACCTGTTCGTATTAATAAAATAAATATAAAACTAGAGGATTGTTGTGGCAATGTCGGCAGCTTATCGCGCTATCGGGAATATATATATATATATATATCTTACCACCCGCTTCAGTTGGCCGAACGGTCTAAGGCGTCACTATCATGTTAGACTGGCCTCCTGATGACGGGGAGAGATCGGGGTTTAAATCCCAATAGGATATACTGAGGATGGTTTCTCCTAAATGGTTTCCTTCCTCATCCCTATCCCATTAGAGTAATTATAATATGGGTGAGATCTGAACAGGTAGTAAAATAAATACCTTTCTAGTTATCAGTGTTTAATTTTAAGCCGAACGTATTTTTTTCCTCCTTCACAGTTCACACCACGAAGATAACATTAAAACGACCTCTCTCTCAGCCTTCTGTCTATTTGTTGTATCGTACCAAGAAAATAAGAATTGAGCTATTATTTTTAATACAAGATAAATATTTTATTTACTGATATATAATCATACACAAATCATGGTTTCCGTGGTGATGTAAAAAAAATAAAAAAATATTGTACAGATGAGCTAATACGCACACAGCAAAAGAAAAAATCTGGGAATTTGTGAGGAATATAGGGTTTTTTGGAAGTTGCTATTTTTGCCAACATCCTGGACCCATGTCCTCTAAAAGGAATGCTCGTTTGTCAAAATAGGTTCTCCAAATCTCCAACCGAAGGTAAGGACTAAAAGGACTACAAAACAAACTTTCTTTTAATGATTTTTCCATATCGTGATGTGACATAGTGAAATGAGAGGTTGGTATGTTTTTTTACCACCGCGCTGAACTCCTTGTCGTCAACTGTAACGTGTGTCCTTACGTCCTGTTAGTTTGGCTGACTTAGCACGTCAAACCACCCTTTGATCAGGTGATGGCGTGCATCGCGGGTGAAAAAAACCAAACACTTCACTGATAGAATGATGCTGTTCCACCGGAAGTGACTTGGGCTGTGACTGTTTTACAGTCTAATAGAAAGGGCCGTTTAAAAAAATACGAACATACTTTTATGCGTACAAAATTGATAACATTTTACTGTATGATTGGTGTTATTTTATAGGTGATGATATATATACACATAAAATGACACATGACTTGAAGTTTGAATACGTGAAAGTAGTATAGTGAGTTTTCTAACAAACAGATATGGTTCTTCCTGTGAAAATTAGACTGTAGTAACTTCAGCCCATTTCGTAGAAAAAGTTGAATTTGTTGTTTCGGCGCTATTTATTAATTAGGGGTGATCCACTTCGGTAGCCGCATGGTCCAAGGGGTTACTCCTGCAATAGTCTAGATTACTGATGACGGGGAGATCGGGGTTCGATTCCAGTCGGGTGTAATGAGGGTGGTTTTTCCTGAGTAGTTTTCCACTCTATTTACACAAATGCGGGTACTCTTCCTCTAAATTTGCTCGTTCTTATCCCTTAGCACATTAAATTAATTAGTACATTGGCGTATAACTTTAACGGGTAGTCCGCCTCGGTGGCGTAGTTGGCTAACGCGTTTGTAGTGTTGAGCTCGACTGCTGAGGACGGGGAGATCAAGGTTCGAATCTCGGTCGGGTGAACTGGGGGTGGTTTTTCCTAAATAGTTTTCCATTCTCTCTCTCCACGCAAATGCGGGTTCACTTCCTCTAATTCAACCTTCCCAATTCCTAATCCATTAGCGTAATTAGTATTTAAAGCGTATAGCCCGAACGAGTAGTAAGACGTGGTGCTAAATATTATTATTAATATTATTTAACGGGTAGTAAGATGCGGTGCTAAAATAATAAAAGTGGGCACATATTTTAAAGCTCTTTATGCTAGCCACAGTGAACACTGATCTAAGCGCAAAGTGTGAGGTAGGTGAGTTTTAAGGGGAATGTTTCTTTGTGATATAGGGAAAAAAATACCTTTCAATGCACCCTGGAGATATTCAAACCCCAGGCACCTCTCTAACTTCAACCAATTGTAACGCGAGTCTACTTGACCATTATGGGCGTTTTGAAAGTTAGAAATACTCAATAAAGCTACTAGCGATTCTGTTATTAAATAGGCCACACGACTAATTATAATAAATAGGTATGATACCCTCGAGGGCTCAAACTCCTCGGTTCTTTAAGGAGATTCGAGGATTAAAAAAAATATATGATTCAAGATTCTTTTTGATTTGGAATTAGTGTTAAGGCCCTTAATCTGCTCATTGATGGTTCAGCCCACCTTAATTAATTAGTACTATATGAAAATTTGGCAACCAGACCCCATTAATTAAATGAATGTAGACTTATTGTAACAAAAAATCTAACACTATATTACTATTTCTATTTTCTTAAAGCAACTTAAACAAGTTTTAAAGTAGTAAAGTAAGTGTCTTATGTTTGCCATGTTTCCTAAGCCTCGGTTTCGGATTCGATATTCGAGATTTGTATGTAAAATGAAGATTCGGCTTCTGAATTTGTATGATTTGCAAAATGAAAATTAGGTTTGAATATTTGTAGATAGTTGCACAGTTGTTCACACGGTCTAAGACATCAGGTTAGATAACCAGCAACAAGATGGTGTGAAGTTTGATTCTCGGTCAGGTGTACTCGGGTGGTTTTACAAATATGATTTATTACTGCGGTTTATCCCTCTCTAATCCGCGCTCATTTAGGCTAACTTCCTGTCAACTACCCATGCCTTGGATTAATCCGCTATAAAATATAGTGCAACACGTACAAGGTGGGATGGATAATAGTAGTAATAATAAAACAATACATCAGAAATAAACGAATCTTATAAGAAGAATATATACCAGCTTACAAATGAACACAGCCGAAGGGATGTTAGTTCAACCCCTTCACTTCGTTTTATTACTTTCTCCCTCATTCCACATATACTCTCTTTTATTTCATCCGCCCTCGGGCTGTCTTCCTATTTTCATTTCCGTCTCAACTCTACTTTCTTATAACATCACCCGGCCAACACCCTACGACTTGTAATGCCCTCTCACATAAATTTATTACGCTCACCTTAAATGGAGAAGGAAATAAAGAGGGGGNAGGAGGGGGGGGGGGGGGTGGGGGGAAGAAGTTTTATTTTTATTTTCAAAAATGTTGGAGCAAGGCTAACGTCTAAAATAAATTCGGAGGAGAAATTTAAAACAAGTCTACGCTGAAAGTATAGTCAGTTTTTGGTCGGAATAAACTTTTATAAAGTACAAACATATATAAAAATTTTCGCAGACAACTTTAATTACATTTTACTATATGATTAGAGTTATTTTATAAACATTGATAATATATAACATGAAGTGATGTAGACCTATGCAATCTTGAAAGTAGATCTAATATCTTTTATATATGTCAGATAAGGTTCTTCCTTCGGAAATAAAAAAGTATTAAGGTCGTGAAAGTAGGCTGTTGTTTGTTAAGGTTTATCAGCAGATTTAGGGGAGTATTTGCTTGGTTCAATCCCGGAAAGTTACAAACATTTTACTTGTGTATTGAGTACATGGTCTAAGGCGTCACTATTGCAAAATACTAGACTGTTGATGATGGGTAAATTGGGGTTCGATATCAGTCAAATGTAATGGGAGTAGTTTTCCACTCCCTCTCGTGAATGCGGCTACATTTCCATTAAATTCAACCGTACTAACACATTAGAGTAATTAAAACATAGGCATATAATCCAAATGGGTAGTAAAACGCGGCGCTAAAAATATGTGCTTTAGCCCTTGGGTTCGATTCCCAGTAAGGACAAAGACATACGTTAAAGGTGAAATTGGGGTTTCTCTTTTCACACATATGAGTGTAGTATGTTCTTAGATTAGTTTTTTTGCTCCACGTTTAGATATCCATCTTGATTATTTAATTACAATAAAGTGGTTGTGTATGAATAAGGTTGAGTCTATAGTAGACTAAGAGTTTTCGTGTTTGCGTGGAGGGAATATAGGAAAGAATTTAGAGAAAACCACCTTTAGTACACCTTGTATAGATTTGAGTCCAAGACTGTTCGTCCCAAAACTAAATGAGCGTGATATTTTTTGATCCACGTGACCAACATTATAAGCTGGTTTTTAAGTCGTATGCTGTTTATAATCATTTGGGTCAGAAAGCACTCGTTAAATACGAAGAGCATAAATAAAAATTGAAAAAGGTAGGTTAAGATGATGAGAGTAATATAGCGGAAATGCACTCATATTAAAATAGAAAGAAAATGTAAGAATCTCACTTAAAATCACAAGTGTATAATCACCCCCACAGATTCGAATTCATATATCTCCATCTAAGGAATGTTCACGTACAATAATAATCATCTTAACGCTTTAGATCACACGGCCCCCGGTGTTCAATAACAGGTTTTATGTTTTAGGTAAAATTAATTTTAAATCGCAAATATTTAGAAATAAATTTTGTTTTAAATTTCCAGAGTAAAATTTACAGGTTGTAAGGGTGTACGCGTCGTTGATAAGACCCTGTAATACACATTAACGATAGCATTCCAAAAGGAATAATAAGTACTTTTAATTATGTCTAAAATATTATTTCGGATTGGATAAAAAGAAATTATTAAAAGTAATGAAATAGTGTGAGAAAACTTAAGTTTACGTTATTTTAAATGTAAAATATAACATGTAATTAAAAAAAATCTAATTTATATCAAAACAGTGATCTTTTACAAGTGTTGGTAACCCAAAACCTAAACATACGATTTTTAAACTGTCATTCAAGCTAAAAATCTATGGTGAACAGAATCTATAAGGAAACTTTTAAAAAATATATATCAGATTACTTATAAGGGATCCACCCTGTAAAGAACCGGCTTCCCTTGACTTAAGAGTCTTCCAGAGGAAGGGGTTGAAAGGAGGTGTTGTTGGATTATGACAAAATGGTTTATTGTTTCATCCGACTAGTGTAGCTTAAGGTATGTAGTTTAGGGCTAAATATAATGCGCTTACAAACATCCATTAACCATAGTTACTGATTAGAATAGAGTCGCTTAGTGCTCAACTCTGAATCGGATAGCCTGGGTTTGAGCTCAGCTCATGTACACTGTTTTTATTATATGCACATATAATTACTTATCCGGCTGGACTAGCCGAAGAGATGATGAAGGTAGAATTTTAGTGTAACTTTATCCGTATTTTTTATGCATTTCAGAAATTCTGGTTTAATTTGTCTTCAGGGATGCTACTGTTTTTTTTCACTGCATAAAAAATTTCCCATGTATTTTTTCGGATTTTCTAGAAGTTGTTTTAATTTTTTAAATTACATATGAAGGGTATTTTAGAAAATAGCCTTTTTTTACAGTCGGAATAGATAACATTTTACTATAATATAGGTGACCTGGTGGTCTAGGGGTAAGGTGTCGGACTTCTATGCTGGCGGCCGGGGTTCAATCCTCGGTCCCGGCACAGATTTATCTGATTACCAAACCCTTCCTTCACCTCTGACAAGACATCTTGTGAATGTGAGGAATGCCAGGCCTCCACCGTGGTTCGGATTCCACGTTAAACTGTAGGTCCTTCATTTCATCTCACAATCACCCTACCATTACACATTAGCGTAAGTGCGTATAACCCGAACGGGTAGTAAGACGCGGTGCTAATAATAATAATAATACTATAATATAGTTAGTAATACAGTATTATTTTATATGTTTTGATAGTATTAATTAAAAGTAAACATTTATCTTGTATTCTATTTTATATGCCAACTTAAAATAATATAGTAAAGCAAAAACATTGATTTTACCATATTTTTGGGATTAGAAAGATAAAATTAATATTCTGAGTATGATTTTTCAATAACTTATTCCTAGTATTTTTAGTTGGGATATTAGGTTTATTGGTTTACTGATCCCGATGAATCGTTTACAGCTTTACCTTTCGATGTCCCTTTGAAGGAGGTGCATCGCGTTCAGGTTATTCGCATGATAATTACTCTAATGGGTTAGGAAGGAAGCATTTTAGGAGTAATCTACACACATTTGCGTGGAAGGAGAGTGGGAAGCCACCTTCAGTGGATCCGAACGGGATTCGAAACCCGATCTCCCCATAATCAGCGGGTCGGTCACACACGAGATTGACGCCTTAGACCAACCCGCCACTGAAGCGGGTCGCATCCACTTCTTTCTTTCTCTTTTTTCCCCATATTTGTTTCTTCTACTCCTTCTTTCTCATACTCACTCTCTATTTATCTCACTCGCTATATTTCTTTTTCTCACGTTCTATTATTCATTCACTCTACTCCCTATCCCTCACTCCCTTACTCATGATCTTACTTACTCACTAACCCTCACTTTCTTGTTCTATTACTCAGTCCTTACTCACGCACTCCCTTACTCATTCTTTTACTCAATCAATCTCTTACTTACTCACTTTATTTTTATAAGATTTAGCGCCGCGTTTTACTACCCGTTCGGGTTATATATTAGTAACGCTAATGGTTTTAGGGATGAGGAAGGTTATATTTATAGGAAGTGTACCCGCATATGCGTGAAAGAAGAATTGAAAACAACTATGGAAAAAACACTCTCAGTACACCCGACCGAGATTTGAACCTGGATCTCCCCGTCATTGACAGTCTAGTCTAGTGCCTCAGACCATGCGGCCACCAAAGCGGTTCTCTCTTATTCACTCATTTTATCATTATCTTACCCTACAATAATTATCTCATTCTTTCCCCCTCTCATTAGCTCACTCATCCTCTCACTCAGTCCCTCAGTCAATCGTACACAATTCCCCTCAGCCCCCTATCCCTAAATTACCACAACCATGTAATGCAGTCCCCTCCACCCTCTCGTTTTCCTAACGATAATTAATAGGTGGCAGTGCGACGCAACGGGTCACTCCATTGTATTGTAAAAAAAAAGTTGCTCATCATCTCGCAGTGCATCTTCTGTGTTTGTAATAAAGTATAACTAGTACCTTACGCTGGGGGTGAAGAATAGGGGGTAAGGCGGTGCTGAAGCACCCTGTGATTTAGTCGGGCCTAGATCAACTTTGGCAGGCATGACGGGGGTGGATATCCTATTTAGGTCTCGTGGAAAAAATGTATGGTAGCTTTCAGAAGTATATTTCAATCCGAATCGGGAGAGTGTTATATTTATTTGAGATATTTAACATTCTCTTTCTGGACAGACTCATTCATTATATCAGCGCAAGACTTATAAATGAACTTAATTCTAGAACAAACACAGAGCGTACACCCCATTCTATTTGTATTATTATTATTATTATTATCAACGCGTCTTACTACCCGTTCGGGTTATACGCACTTACGCTAATGTGTAATGGTAGGGTGATTGTGAGATGAAATGAAGGACCTACAGTTTAACGTGGAATCCGAACCACGGTGGCGGCCTGGCATTCCACACATTTCTATTTGTAAAACACGTGTTTGATGTAGTCGTGTGCATTAATTACGTTTTATTTCTAGGTCACGTCTTGTAAATTTTTAGTCGTTTCTTTTTAGAATTATTTGGTCATTTTTAAGAAAATTTTAAGTCATCATAGTTTGTGCCCTGGTTCAGCATTTGATGATAAACTTTTTCTCTTCATTTAAAAAGTTTATCATCGAATTCCACGATGGTCGTGACAAATATCCTAGATTTTTTTTCCCTTAGCACCCGTTCTTACTACCCGTTCGGGTCATACGCCTATGTAGTAATTACGCTAATGAGTTAGGGATTAGGAAGGTTATATTTAAAGGAAGTGTACTCGCATTTGCGTGAAGGAGAGTGAAAAACTATTTAGGGAAAACCACCCTCAGTACACCTGACCGGGATCAAACTCTTAGGTAGTCTAGTCTATTGCCAAAGTAACGCCCTAGACTATGTGGCCACCGCAGCGGACTATATCCGGGAACTGTTGAGATTACCTCGTGTAGAAAATTAAAGTAAGCATATTCACTGCAAAGCTATATTTTATTATTCTAACCAAACAATATTTTGGCAATAAGAACTGCAAAAAAATAAATGGTACGGTACACCGCACAAACTTTCTCCCGCTTTTATCTTAAAATCTACATTTACTAAAAACTCGTAATATTTGTGAAACTAAAAAAAGTATATACATTGTTGTAGAAACATTACACCAAAGATCATAAATGAATAATGTACACTGATACCTACTCTATCTATGGCATTAGGAATTAGGAACATTGTTACAGAAAAATTGAGAAAAGGGAAACATTTTTTTCACCAAAGAGCATAAGAATCAATTCATTTTCAAAAACCTGAATTAAAAAGTATATATATTTGCTTACAGCTCAGAAATTAATAGTTTAAAAATATATATATTTCAAATAAAAGATGTATATATTTAAAAGTACTACAACTTTACTTGTAAGTTATTTCGTTTCTCAAATAGTTGCAGAGAAATGATGAAAATTGGAAAATTTTCCTCAAGTAAAGTACCCTTAAAGTAATTTTTTTATAAGAAAATGAGAAATGAGATCTTGTTTATAATGATAAAGAGTGTCTAATTATAAAATGTAATCAAAATTGTTTGAGCGAATTTCGAGAAAATGGATTTTTTCTCTTTTTGCCCTTCAGTAAACTACACTTAAATTTAGGTTCAGTTATCTAATTTCAAAAAACTCTTGAGGGGACCTTATGAAAACTCCAATTACGAAGTGTTAGCCCAATCGGTAAAATAATTTCGGCCATAGTCCGAGGTACAGACAGACGGCATCACCAAAACCACACTTTTTGTTTCAGGGGTTCATGAAATGTCGACATTTATCAAAATCTCGAGTTCGATTTTTTTGACGATCAAAATACTTTCTCTCCGAGGTGTCGAGAGAGTTAATAAAACAACGCCTTGCCCCGATATATTTCCTAACCGACGACGAAACCCAGCGCTTGCAAGCTCGCGTTATCTGAATAACAAAACAAGTTCTGGGAGAAGCCCGCTCTAAATTATTAGTCCGGGCCATTACATGCGTGGTTTTGGGGAGAGGGAGGGGCAGGGCGATATAGCTATTATTCAGGGTGCGTTGAGTGTTTGTGCGTTGTCACACATGTTCGGCAAGGCCTAGGCACCATGCGTTACAACTCTTTTTTAACCTGGACAAACACCTGGCGGTCATTACTTATGAATCTCGACGCAACCGGAGAGAGCTCATTTGGTCCCACACTCACGTGTTTTGTTTTTCCTTTCTAAATAAATATTTAAAATTGATTCACACGTTTGCCAAAAACAATAGCAGAGCAAAAACGTAATCAGCTGAACGAGCTCCAAACTAATCACTAGATTTCAGCATCATGTGCGTTGTCCGCTTGCTGAAATAAATTACACTTTCCTTTTTCTGCGCGACATTAGCTCAAAATTCAAAACCAACTGGCTCAATTAGTGCGCATGCGCCTAAACCAGCCAACTCAATAATTGCGCATGCGCCTAAGCCAGCCAACTCAATCAGTGCGCATGTACCTAAACCTACCGACTCAATCAGTGCGCATGCGTCTAAGCCAACAGACTCAGTGCGTATGCGCATAAACCAACCGACCCAATGCGCATGCGCCTAAGCCAATAGATGCAATGCTCCTAAACCAATCAACTCAGTGCGCATGGGCCAAAATTAACCGAATAAATGCGCACTCACCTAAATCAGTGCGCGTGTTCCTAAACCAACCAACTCAGTGCGCATGCGCCTAAATCAACCGACTTAATCAGTGTATATGCATCTAAATTAACAGACTTAACTTGCATGCACCTAAACCAACTGACTCGATCAGTGCGCATGCGCCCAAGCCAACATACTCAATTAGAGCGCATGCACCTATAAAGCGAGGCACTATCAAACAAATGCATTTACTGTCGTGAAATGACTCGTTAAATTGGAAAACGCGTGCGTCTTTCATATTCTGTTCTGACTCGTTTAACGATACAACACAATAGTTTGAAAATATTATTTGTGGTATTGATCTTAAAGATCTGTTTATTCGTATTTACTCTATGTCATTAGGAGTTCGAAAGTTCATTGCCGTCTGGTCCGTCTATCCACCAGGAAACGAAACAAGTCGGTAATCAGCTGTATCTAGCTCGTGTTGCAAAGCACCACGGGTCAAACATATATTTCTGCTAGCGTGTGAATTTCTGCGTCACCCAAGCATATTCTGCTCTATGTTTTCAGCGAATGACCAACTTTTACTATATACGTTGCTACAATCCATATATTTAATGCATTAACATTGTCCAATAATAACACATATAGTTTAGTGAAACAATAGCCGGAACTATTGTTATACTCTGCCTTAAACTATGAGTGAAGAATGACCACGGGCACGGGACGAATCCTGGATAGCTCAGTGGTAAGAGCAGTGGCGTACTAAGCCGAAGGTCCCGGGTTCGATTCCCGTGTCCAGGTGTCATTTTTCAATTTTCAACATATAGTTTACCCTGAAAGGTAGCACGATTACAATATGGCACTATACTCGTCAAGGTAGTCTTGCTACCTTTCAGCGTAAACAAAGTGTACAATTTAAATGGAAACTATATAATGATTTTGGTAGTTAGTTCGTTCTGGAAGGCCTTATTACGTATCAGTGTCCTAGTAAATAGTAGTATTTTGGTAGGATTGAACGCCTTACGGAACCGACTTAGAGCTACCTTTCTGAAATACCTTTTACCCTACCAAAATACTACAATATAGTAGGATTCTGGTATGAATTAAGACCTTCCATAACGAGTTTCCTTCCAAAATCAAGGTCCCCATCGGTTATTTTAATGTATGTCCCTGAAAATGTCAAGAAAACAAAAAGATCACCTTAGTCTTGAGATAAATGTTTACACGGCACTTTATCGATTGACTCCCTTGTTTTTTAAACAAACAAACAAACGTAGACAATACAAGCGCACGCGCCTTGAATATCGATGTTAGGAAGTGCGTCAGCTGAATTGAATGGCGATTGAATTCCGCTGAATTAAATAAAAAATAAATTTTATTGTGAACCGAACAGACTATATCGTTCCTGTATCTTAATATAGAGACAATTACTAAAATTCCAAACCTTTCCTTAACCTCTGCCAAGAGGTGTATTAACCACAACATGTGAATGTGTGGAATGCTAGGCTTCCACCGTGGTTCGGATTTCACGTAAAACTGTAGGTCCTCCATTTCATCTCACAATCACCCTACCATTACACATTAACCTAAGTGCGTATATCACGAACGGGTAGTAAGACGCGGTAATAATAATAATAATAATAATAATAATAATAATAATAACTAAAAACTCGTAAGATGTATGATACGAAACACACCACCAAAGAGCATAAATAAAATGGTATACACTTTTACAGAAACGGTGAGATAAGAGGAACATCTCTGTCCACCAAAGAGCATAATAATATATTTCAATAATTATTATAAAATAAATCCATATAGCTCAGAAGCGTTTTTTTTAAATATATTCAAAATAAAATGCTTTAATTTTAATAAGTTATTTCGTGTTTCAAATAGTTGAAGATATTTGATCATAATTGGAAATTTCTGCCTACGTAACGTACGCTTAGGTACATTTTCATAAGAAAATGAGATGCCATTTTGTTTGTAATGTTAAACAACACCTGTACTAAAAAAGTAATCAAAATGATTAGAGCGGATTTGAAGAAAACTGATTTTTCTTTTTGCCCTTCAGTAAACAGCCCTTAATTTTAGGATTAGTTATTTAATTCCAAGAAATTCCTTGGGAGAGCCTTATTAAAACCCTAGGTATGAAGTTTTAGTTAGCCCAAACGATGAAATAGTTTCAACTTCAGCCCGAGTTACAGACAGAAAGACGGCATCGCGAAAACAACTTTTTCAGTTTCAGAGGGTCATGAAACGTTGACATTTATCAAAATCTCAAGTTCGATTTTTTTGACGACCATAACATCTCTTCGAGGGGTCGAAAGAAAGTAAAAATGTGTACTTCACATAGTGTATTAAAAAATATTGATAAGATTTGGCCCAATTTCTTATTTTTAATTGTTTGGGTAACTTTTAGCCTATTTATTCGTGACAAATAGATGGTTATTTTCATCACTAAGAAACGAGTGTGATAGAGAATAAAGGCGTATTGCCAGAGAGTTAAACGAAACAATAGTGTTTTATTATTTGTGAGGTATTCGAAATAATTGCAAAGGTGTCTACGAGATATAAGGCGTTAGACTCAAATCGCACAAAGTTGTCATTGACGGAGAGGTTGGAGTTCGAATCTCGGCTGGGTGCATTTTGGCGGTTTTCTACGCGTGATTTATCACCGTGGTTTTTCCATTGTCTATCCAAGCTAATGAAGTTACTTTTTTCTAAATACTATCATTTCCTCCTTGGAATTGTGATAACTATAATAGTCAATGTGCCGAAGCGTGAATCATATAAATAAATAGATTAAATAAGCGACTTACAAGCTAACAAAAACTAGGACAATACGAACTCTGGCACATAAATATTTACTAAATAGGCACGATAAATCCATGCGCATAAATTATTCAGCCCCACACAAAATCGAACCCAGAGTCCACTACGTATGATATCTCTGGCCGTTGAGCTACAGGGATGAGATGGGACTGGATCTTAAGGTGCGGCAGAAGGGCGCACAAGTAATTTTACAGTTTTTATAGAATTACAATTTTTTGTCCAAAATAAATCAAATATTTCTCCAGTAGCAACATAGAGTTTAATTTTCTGCACATGCTAATATCAACAGATCTTAAATATCTGTCAAGGATGTCCTGGAAAGTTGTCAAAACATTTTAAATAAAGAGAAAAAGTTTTGACAACATTTCAGGACACCCTCGACAGATATTCAAGATCTGTTGATATTAGCATGTGCAGAAAATTAAACTCTATGTTGCTACTGGAGGGATATTTGATTAATTTTTTCCCACAAATTTATATTCTATAAAAACTGAAAAATACTTGCACTCCCTTCTACCGCACCTTAATACTGTAATACATTCGACGTGCTCTTAGGCCGTTCTTGTTTAGATTTTTTTTTAAAGAAACAAAGGTGAGAAAAAATAAAATGACAACGGTGGAAGGAGTGAAAAAAGGTTAGGATTCTACCCACACACATACACTCTACATTTTTCTAAGAGAAGGTCATTTTCGTGGGCGGACTGATCTAACACGAATGAAGACTAAATTAAGCCTCTAGATCCCACATTTAGATCCCCCTGACCCCCATGCCGTTTATTAAATGGCCAGCCGAAAACATTGAGATTAAAAAAAAAATTGAAAAACGCACCCATGCTTTTAGTGATTTTACACGGACTTTAAATCGAAGCGTATTCGTCGTAGTGAGCTCCGAATCAGTCGTAGCCCGCTAGCCACTTGGGACGTGACTGATCAGTGCTTGCTTGCCATTTAAACGCTCAATAACGACTTTCATTTGTTTGCTGTATCTAATGATAACGCTACTGAATTAAATAACAAATTTAAAACCTGCGTCCGTGGGAAAGTACACTAGAGGTCATCTAATTTAAACTACCATCGACGGGGACGTTGGGATTTAAAGCCTGGATGGGTGTATTGAGGGCGATTTTTCATAAACGATTTTCCACTTTTCCTCAATGCAGACGAGGGTACATTTCCTCTAAATTCTACCTTCCTGATCTTTAGCACGTTAGTGTAATTAATTTCATTTGCGTGTAGCTTGAACGGGTAGTAAGACACGGTGATAAAAAAAAAATCCTTTACAATTATAATAACTTGTGTGTTAGCTCACTCTGTGTTCTAAATATTATAACAGCCGCGTGGTCTAACGCGCTACTCTCGCAGTAGACCTGACCGCCAATGACGGTGAGATCGACGTTTGAATCCCAGTCGGGTACAGAACCTTCCTAATCTATAAAAACCATTAGAGTAATTAGAACATAAGCGTATAACCCGTAGGGGTAGTAAGACGTGCTTCTAAAAAAACAAACTCGTGTTAGATCTCTAGTTGTGTTATTTATATCAGAACAGTTGAGTCAACCTAACCACAATCTATTTTTGATATCATCTGACAACTATAAGAAATTATTATATCCACTTTCTAGTATTCATTAGTCAGGTCATCGATCCACAGCTGTCACTTTTGATAGATATTATATAAATACCAATAAAATAGTAAACTTGTATCAATAATGGCAGCAAAATATAGGTTTGTATTTTCCAAGCGGTCCTGTCTACCAAAATCATACTTTATAGGCCCCTTGTTCAGCTGGAACACTAATTGTGCTATCTTTATAGTTAATCTATATAAGCAATAATGAAGCAATTTCGGGCTTCAATATTTTAGCGAGAATCTGTTATTTTAGCGGGAAAACTGTCTCTGCCCCTCAGCCTGTGAATAGAGTTTGCGCCATTTGACGCTCCTTCTGGCGTGAACTGTAATGAAACTCGTGCCCGTTGTGCTGGAAACAATAAAATGTTCACGGTAAAGTTCATCTCGCGTAAGTAGAGAGTGGTTGAAACAGGGCTAAACATCCTCTGAAGTGTTAACGCGGGTCGGTATTTGTGACGAGGAGAAGGGGGGAAGGTACAGTCAAATTTTCAAGATTAGGCCTTTTAGAAATTACAAAACTTATTTTATTGAGATAAACGTTGATAACATTTTACTATTTTAACAGACGTGTTATTTTATAGCTTTTGATAATATTTATTTAAAGTGAGATACATAAATAATAACTTGACGTACAAATACGTGAAAATAGGTTTTGTGGTGCTTCTAGTTGTCAGAAAAGACACTTCCTATGGAAAATAGACTGTACCTAAACAAAGAAATTTAGGGGTCATTGTTTCTAAAATTCCATCTACATAGTTTGGGTTAGGGGACCGACTATGCGCCTGGGAGATCCTATCTTAAATCAAACGACACGCAAAAATATAGTAATATTATTACTTTAATTATTTGATATAAGGTTCATCCTACATATATATTGTGACAATATTAATAATAATAATACCCGCTTAGGTGGATGCATGTTTTAAGGTGTCACTCTCGCAATAGATTTGACTGCTAATGACGCGGAAATCGGAGTTTGAATCCCGGTCGGGTGAATGCGGGTACATTTTTTCTAAATGCAATCTCCCTCATCCATACCCCATTAGAGTAATTATCATATATGTGCATTGCCTGAACTGGTAGTACGACGCGGTGATAAACAAAAATAAATGACAAGGAACTCTGCAAGGACTTTCTTATTCCATTGTTTTAAAATTGAGATATTTATTCAAAACTCTTAATATAAGTGAAACGAAATAATATACACTAGCAAACCCGAGCAAAAATTGTGTTATACTTACGTAAAACATTTGTTGACTATCGAATTTAAATTTTATGATATTCTTTTTAAAGAATTAAGAGTTCTCACTAGTTTATTTGGACAGAAAAAATAAACGATATTGGGTCCACAAGGGTCAATATTTCGTATTAAAATTTCGACTTCAGGTTAAAATTTTCGACATTACATTAGGGGTTGCACATCTTATGGTTATCACATTTTTATTTAATTCCTCATTTATAAATTTAGACCAATAAAAAAGGTAAATATTGACTATTGAATCTAAAATGGATATAGATCATTGCTGTATAAACATTTCCCCTACGAGGTTTAAGAAAAAATACCATTAACTTCTTGAAAGACTTAATTTTCTACTTACTCTATGGAATTATAGAATTATTGCTTTAAAACTTTAGTATCTCTGTACAACCAAAGCTCACAAAATTGTATTAATGTATTTGCCAATATCTCAGAAACTAGGTATTGGTTTTATAATAATATATTCCAAATAAAGGTTTTTTATTTTTAATATTAGTACAATTTTGCAATGATAAGTTATTTAGTATCTTAAATAGTTGAGGAGATAAGGACATTTCCACTTCTGTAAAGTATCCTTAAAATCATGTTCATAGGAAAATTAAAATAGATATTTGGTTTATAATCTTAATCAACGCCTAGATACGAATTTTAATCAAAATCGATTTATTTATTTTCTCTTTTCGATTTCTATTAAGCTACTCTTAATTTTAGGGTTAAACAAACAGACAGATGGCATTGCAAAAACACCATTTTAGGGTTCGAGGAAGGGTATGGGGTGGGGGGTTCATGAGATGTCGACATCCATCAACATTTCGGGTTAGATCATTTTTACGGTCGCAATACTTTACCTTAAGTGTACGAAAAGTTTATATATATATATATACGTATAGATTGAAAATTATTTGTTTTATAAAAATATGTTTCAAATAAAAGATTTGTACTATAAATATATATATATATATTATATATATATTTGTAACAATAAGTGATTTCATATCTTAAATAGTTTCGGAGATCTGTGAAAAAAAAAGAGAATTCATGCATTTGACCGGAACCCTTAAAGTCATTTTGCCAAAATATTGCGAGTAGCCATTTTGTTTGGAATATTTATAAATGTTTAGAAAATAAATTCAATCAAGATCGTTAGAGACGATTTTGAAAACATAAAATTTTTCTTTTTGCCTTTCAGTAAACTACCCTTAATTTTAAGGTTAGATATCCTATTCCAAGAACGATCGGGGAAACCCTATGAAAACCCTAGATAATAAGTTTTAGCCCAATCGGTAAAATAGTTTAGGCTCTACTCCGAGGCACAGACAAACAGACCGAAATTCAAAAAACACTTTTTTGGATTCTGGGGATCATGAAACGCTTACATTCCTCAAAATATCGAGTTTGATTTTTTTGACGATCACAATACTTTCTCGACCTGTAAGATAGCGAGAAATTAAAAAGGGACTGTATAGGCATATATATATATATAGTCGAGGTATGTAGGTCATTCAACCCCTCATTCAACCTGAACAGCTCGTTATTTCCTGTACTGGGAGATGGTTGACACCCGAGACTAGCTAGATTAAAGATAAGATCTTAAATGTCGCACTCATCTAGTCTGGTTTGTATGTGAAGGGGCGTTCTAGGTTCTAACCCCGGACAGCTTTATAAATGGGGGTTTTGCACTTTTTAATAAAACACTCCCACGCTCCCTTAATGAAAATGGGGGTATATTTTCACTTAATTGTATCTTTATCAACCCTACCGCACTAGTGTGATTAAAATTCGTATAGTCCAGACGGATAGTAAGACGCGGAGGGAAGAAAAAACATAATAAGAGTAATAATGATGTGATTAATTTATACTTTTTGAACGCACGGTTATAACAGAAAACGTATTGCCACTAGATCAGTTGCTGATTACAGGAAAAATTAAAGTTCTAAATCCGATAGGGTGTATATACTGAGGGTGATTTTTTCCTAAATTGTTTCCTACTTTCACTCCACGCGAATTCGTGCTTTAGTTCCTCTAATTTCTACCTTACTCATCCCTACTGTATTAAGGTAAGGTAGAGATAAGGCTCTTCCTATAAAAACTTTAATGTAACTGTATTTTTAGCTTAAAATAATTCGTTTGGTAGTCTTATGAACAAGCAAATTAATTCACATTTGTGTCTACTTTATTTTGTTTTATTGTGCCATGTGTTTTTGCTTGGTTTTGTTTATTTTAGATATTTATTTCTTCTTTAGTTAAATTGTTGTTATGTATAGATTTTTTTTTTAAATAAAATCTTTTTCTAAGATAATAATAGAAATAACATTGTATGAATGTTAGTTTCACGTGTGTGGGTTTTTATTGATATACCCCTCTAAATAAGTGCTTATTTCCTCCTTCCATTCAGGCACCTATTCCTCGGAGTGTGATTGTGATTCCAGCCAACAGCTGTATCTTTATTAGGGTGGCCCTACTGGAGAACGCTTATGATCGACTCTCGAAGTCACCCGCTACCGATGCCTGAAACACAAATTAATGTCGTGATGCTTCCAGGAGGAAAACACTAGAACAAATTAAATCATATACCAACACAACAGGTCACCCCATGATAATAACCTTACCTTAAAGCAGCTGTATTAAATTTCAATTATTAGCACTGCGTCTTACTACCCATTCGGGTTATACGCACTTACGCTAATGTGTAATGGTGGGTGATTGTGAGATTAGATGGAGGACCTACAGTTTAACGTGGAATCCGAACCACGGTGGAGGCCTGGCATTCCCCACATTCAGCTGTATTAAACCTGGGGTACGTAAGATACTATATATGTCTATATCACCGCGACATATTACTTGTTCGGGGAGTGCGCATGTTATTCTTATGGGGCAGGGATGAGGAAGGAAGTATTTTAGAGGTAATCTACGTGCATTTGCGTGGAAAGAGTGGGAAACCATCTTGTGAAGATATAGATATTACAGTTATCAGCTGGCCAATCCAACACAAGAGTGACGCCTTAAAACCTTCGAACACCAAAGCGTATTTCTCATTTAAAGCAAATTAATTATGTAACACATTATTTTAAGTGTAATTTATTTAATTTAGACTGGCTAGTGTACCCTTTGTGGAACTTTGGTTTAAAATTGTGTGATAATAATAAAAAAAGGTTTAATTTCTAATTGTATGTGTTTATATTTATGGTCGTCAATTATCCAAACTTTCACTGAACTTTGAATTTTAATAATTATATATATATATGTAACACGTCATTGTTTGTTGGATAGAATAAATAAATTTAATGTAGATGAGAATGTGTTGTGGGCGCCACTGTCACATAAAATATTGATAGAAAAAAAATAGAGTTCATCCTGCAAGTACTCAGTGATCTGACAAGAAGTTCCCATTGTCAAGACCTCTAGCTTTCATCTTTAGTTCTTAATGAATACGTAGATTAAACACTTATTATACCAAAGACTTTCGCAGCTCTCTCTTGAAGTTAGAATCAATACTTCATCAATAAAACAATAGCTATTACAGACCAAACAAATGACATGGGCAATAAGGTAAAATACTCAAAGAATCGTGGCACAAATCAATTTTAAGATGGATTATTATTAATTTAGTATCAGAAAAAAACCATAATCACCAACTCTATTTATGGTATGCCTTCCTAATATATAATATAAACTTGTATTTAGAAAATTAAAACAAATTTAAATAAAATTATTAAGTTTTATCAATTTAAATCTAATATAACAAAATGAAAATGTTTGTATTAAATGTTTAATTTTTCTAAAAAGAAAACATCTTTAATAGACCAAATTATGTTTGTATCAAGAATGCTTATCATCGTATCTAACACCATAACTGAGTCGGTAACGTGTCTGTCTACTGAGCTAAGGGTTCCGGGTTCGATTCCCAGCATGGCAAAAAAAAAAGTATTATGTGTGAAATGTGGGTTTTCACTTGCACGGTGATGAATTAGCGGTTGGGGACTGAATATTGTGCTTGTCCTAGTCTTAAGTTAGATTATAATGAAAATGAAACTACGACATCCATAGCCAGCCAGTAGTGGAAAATATATGGCTTGAATAAAAAACTGACCCAGTCCACAGGCTGGACACATTAATGAATGTAAAGTAAAGGCTTATAATCAATCTTCTTATATTGTTGATTATTTAAGTTTTTATGAAAAAGATATGGTTCAATGAATACAAGAGTGATATTTTGAAACACTTAAAATATATTTCCTTTCATAATATGTCGAAATTTTGGTGGATGGTAATAATATTGTTAGTTTAAAGATATTTCATATCCCACCAAATATTGCTCTTAAAGTGAAAATATTAGATTGAGATATGTTTACAAATTCTGACCTTTAAATAGTGTAGATTTCCACAAACTATGTGTTAAAATGTCATTTGAGGACTTGGCCTCCTTTCAAAAACACTATACTTTCTCTAAATAATAACAATAAATAATAGAATAGCTTATGTCATAAATTAGTATAGTATTAAGATTATAAGCGTCATATAAATACTTTGAAATGGCCGCGAATAAATCAAAAATTAACATTGAACTTCGTTCACTTGACTAACTACAAGGTCCAGATCGCACCAGCATCGCGTCTTTGAAAATAATCGATATTTATTATAGTTACGAAAAGAACTGCTAATAAACGATCATCTTCTTTCTTTACCCAAATATTAGACCATGGTATTTCATTCAAAGATGATGGAACCAAACATAGCCAAAATAATGAAGAATATAAAAATTTATAGAACTATAGTAAGCAAAATATTTTTACAATATAATATATTTGAAATTTTAAGAAAATATTAACCAAATAACACCACAGTACACAAGCCAGCGTTGCATACACAAAACTATATATAGTACAAAGTAATTTGTTAAAAATCAGGTCACATTTTAGAACTTTAAATAATAAGTAAACCTTTACACATAAATATCTATTTAACGTCATTACTTTTCTTATCTAAAAATAACACTATATAATGTGGCTGTTTTTATATTAAAATATAACTTATGTGTACTGGCTGACGTAATCAATGACATAATCAAATTACTTCAAGTTGCGCTACCTTTCTGTTAGTATTGAGTTTTATACTCAATGATACTTTGTTTGTAAACAATGTAAATGCTGCTATTTTTTTTATGAAAGTATTATAAGCTTAATTAATAAAGTGGTCAGGGAATATAAGTTCCAAGTATTTATATCTTCCATAAAAACGTTCAATATTTACGACACTTACATTTCTACATTAAATTCTGACCAAAACATAAATTTTCAGCAAACATAACCAAATATGAATGTTATAAACATCAACCTTATCAATCAAAGTTCAACACTAAGATAAAATTTCGGAAGACAATTATAACACAAAAATACTCTTGTAAAATTTGTTATGATTATTATCCCTCCTATATTTAGATAACTCCATAGACACAAAATTGCAAGAGAAGTGTATGAATGATGAAGTAATGGATCATAATTATAGATTTAATAGACGTGTATCTGTTGGAATATTTGATAATCCATTATGTTTACCTCTTTGTTAATATTTTATTTATAGTGCTATTTTGATTGATAGAAAACTCAGTGACAAAAAATTACTGAAAAAGTGAATTCGTGACAAAAAATTAAAGAATACAAATGAGAAATTTAATAAATGTGTGTTAAAGTTACTCAGCTTGTATTTGTAGGGTATAATCAGGAATGGTGTAATGGATGCCATGAATTGTTTTAATTTCGGGAATACAAGTCAAGAAAATTATTTTAAAAACTAAATAATTGAACCTGGGCATTATACAGAGAAGCAATTGACAATGATATTCTACAAATGTGTAAAATATTGCACTTCAGATAAATAAATACACAGAACAAAAAAGTGGAATGAAAAAACAAAATATGAAATGAAGAAAGCCATAACCTCATTGTCTTCTGGTGGTGAATAGCAGTAGAATCTACTCCCGCTAAAACAAGATTTGGTTTATATATTGGTCGGTGTGATTTGTTGCCAAGTTCTTGCAAACATCGAAATACTGAGAACCTTTTGTTTAAATGTGACACAAAAGCAAATATATGACCCACTTCAGTGGCCGCATGGTTTAAGGTGTCATTCTTGCAGTATAAGTTACTACAATGACGATGACTAGAAGATTGAGGTTTGAAACTGGGTCGGGTTTATTAATGTTGGTTTCCACTCTCCCTCTACGCAAATTCGGGTAAACTTAATCTAAATACAGCCTTCTTCATTCTTAAAACTATTATTATTATTATTATTATTATTAGCACCGCGTCTTACTACCCGTTCGGGTTATACGCAACTTAAAACTATTAGATAGCATAAAAGTATAACCCAATTGGGTAGTAAGACGCGTTGCTAAAATAAATTGTAATAAGAAGTAAAGTAGGAATTACAGTTGGCCTAAAAGCATAAAGAAATTATACTTACTAAGAATGAAAACGAGACAACACTTACAGAAGAATGATATGACCAAGAAATGAAGAATGAGCGAAATGAAAAGAGGATGATGCAAGTGATATAAAAGATGAGCGAGAGATATAGATAAATTGAAAATATAACTAAAGTCAATGAAGAGTTTGACAAAACAAAGAAAGAGTGTGAAATGAAACAAAAATAGACCAGATTTAGTTAAACAGAGGTGAAAGAGAGAGAAATATTCGCGAGGAAACATTTTAGAATAAATGTTAAACGGTCAAAAATATGTTAATAATAGTTATAAACTACAATCACCTATATGAACGTGATCAAAATATCAACATCATTTAGTCTAGTTTGCCAGTACCAGAAAGGTTGGGGTAAAGATCTTGGATTGGATTATTGAAGTTAGGTTTTTACTAAATATTTTACCAATCTAGCTCCACGTTAATCCGGGTACATTTCCTCTCAACTATACCTTCCATATTCTTGCCCCACTAACGTAATTAATATATATGCGTATAAACTGAGTAGATAGTGGGATGTGATGAAGGGAAAACCTGAAATTAAATAATGAAAGATCTAACAATTTATATTCAAGGAAACTATTACTACAATGTATGAAACACATTATGTCGTTTCCTGGCAACAAATACAAATCATATTTACTTCATTGTGAATGACGATTAAAGTTTACTGAAGGAAGCTGAGATTTAAGAGAGAGATATATAAGAGAAAATATTACGCACGATAATTTTAGATAAGATTATCCGCGCCATTACGGGAAACCATCACCAAATATACCAGGAGAAAAGGTGGCCCACAAACTTACGGGAAAACATCACTAAAGATACTCTGTCGCCTGATCAAGGTATTCAGTTAATAAGCACAATTATTTACTATAGAAATCTCACACATCAATATATTTTTATCTTATTGATAATTTATAATGAAGTCGAGTGAGATTAAATGAAACAGCAATTTCCTGGAAGTCCCAATTGTTAAAACTTTGCTGTCCCAATTGCTAAAACTTTGCTATCCCGATAGTCATTATTTCAATGATAGATTTTAGTGTGCTCTACCAGACATTATCAGTACTAACATACTATTTTGGGAATCTGAGGATGATCAAAGAAATGACACAAATATTTTAACTAGTACAATATTTATTCGTTTGAAATTTGTGTCATAAACAGGGACTTGAAACCAGACCCCACGATTCATTACAATCAAATAATACCATTTTAAGTGACCTGAATTTACCTTCATACCTGGTAGAAATTTATCTTGGCAAATCAAAGCTCCCAGGTTTTAATTCATGTCGGTTTTGATTGTATTAATAGCAGGATGATTAATTCTAAGCTATGATATTGTGTTATGCAGGACAGGAAATGGCCGTGGCAGAGAGCCCACGAAAGGAGTTGGCCAAGAACATCGTGGCAACGACTCATCACACACAAAAACCAACAGTTGTTCAGTGTCATCAATTCAAAAAACTAGCAGACAAGTCAGAATTGAAAACCTTACATTTATCAGAAGAACAAGACATAATAATGACATTTGAAAACTATTTGAAAACTGGTCTAAACAAAATTAATACAGTCATGAACCCGCACCTTTATGATAAAATAACAAATCAAGCTCATAGAGATGCTACTAGCCATCAAAGGAAAAATATCAAGGAAAATAAAATATCGGTCCACAAATTCCCAAGCTATGAGGAGCTGATAACAAAAAATGATTACTTGGAGTGGTGGCTGGGAGAAATGAATACTTTTTCCTCAGATGAGAAAATCTGCAAGGATGAAACTTTTGCATCCCTACCAGTTGTACAGAGGTCTCAAGTCAACAAATCATCCAATATTTCAAAATTGAAAAGATTCCATTTAACAGAAGATTTAGACATGATCATGACATTTAAGGAATATTTGGAAACTGGTCTCGACAAAAGTAATAAAGTCATGAATTCGCACCTTTTCGATAGAACAAAAAGTCAAGTTCATGATGATAAAATCAATCATCCAAAGAATAAGATCAAGGAAAATAAACTGTCGGTCAGAGAAATCCCAGGCTATGAGGAGCTGATTTCAAAAAATGACTACTTGGAGTGGTGGTTTGGAGAAATGAGTGCTTTTTCCTCTACTGATAATATCTGCAAGGAAGAAACTACTTCTTGTACGGGAACACTTTGCGTTCGCATTAGAAATTTGATTCGGAAACTAAATTTTTTCAAAAAATGTAAGAAATAGAGGATTTTAATCACAAATAGACTATTTTTAATTGAACTTTAAACGTTTTATTTAAAAAATAAAACCGTTGATGTTAAAATTGTATTTTATTAAATTTATTAGTAAAACTATAGAAATTACTACGCATATTTAAATTTTTGTATGAATGCTCAAATTTGTTTTAAATTATCGTATCAATGATACATTTTGTTAAATTAATCAAATATTTTAAAATTATTGTGAAATTGTTTTATCTCTTTGTGCAAACATTCAATCCAACTCTTTGTAAAAATAAACAATATATTTTTAGTAAAATTGATAATAGTTTATTTAATATTTTTAAATGTTTTTTTATATAAGATTGTACAAAATTATTGAGTTGATAAACATCCAAACTAAATGTTCACTCATAATCATAAAACAACAACAATTAATTAATTTAAAATTCATACATTTATCTGATATATTTAGAATATGTTAGATTGGTAATAACAAGTAGGCACGCTTTATTTTATGGACAAGATCTTGAAGTAAGTTACTAAATGATATAAAATATGTATGCATATATTTGTAGAAATCAGGGAGGAGAACGAATTATCTACCAAAGAGGTTATACTTCCTCAGCTTAAATACTTGTAAAGCGTTTGATATATTTCTGTCGGAAGATTTAAAATCAAGTGATATGACTATAAATTATGTTTAATTTATATAAATATAAAATCAATCTGTAGAATTTTAATAATCGCTGATTTTTGAGAGCAAACCCTATTTAATTTCAACCAATATACTTATAGCACACCTTGGAGGAAAACTATAGTGCTTTATATTTTATTTTAATTGGTGAAAGTTTTGTGATTAAGCGATCTTGTTGACCGAGATTGAAGTTTAGTATAATAAAGTCAAGTTGGCAATATGAGGGAGAATTATTAATTAGGTTTTAGGGCTGTATTTATAGAATATAACCACTATTCCAATATTAAAATACAGAGCAATTTAGATCGAACGAGATAATATTTGCTGGCGTACGAATATCGACTAGATACAGACATTGAAAGAAAGAAATCCGTATTCCTTCCCCATTTAGCCAATCAAGTTGTACTCAATTTGCTAATATTATTATAATTATTATTATTGTTATTATTATTATTATTATTATTATTATTATTACTATTACTATTATTATCATCGCGTTTTACTACTCATTCGGATTAAACGCACTTACGCTAATGTGTAATGGTAGGGTGATTGTGAGATGAAATGGAGGACATACAGTTTAACCTGGAATCCGAACCAGGTTGGAAGCCTGGCATTCCACACATTCACAAGTTGTGATTAATACACGTCTTGTAAGAGGTGAAGGAAGGGTTTGGCAATAAGATAAATTTGTTTTGGGACCTAGGATTGAACCCCAGACTCCTAGCACAGAAGTCCAACACCTTACCCCTAGAACACCAGGTCACCTCCCTTGATTTGTTGAAACGCATAGAATACTCTAAAACTCTTCCCTAATGATATTAGCAATTTCGGTTTGTATGGTCGAATTAAATAATCATACACACGTGGCTTTGGTTTTATCAAGATAATCTAATATTTCAATGGGCGCTGAAAATTATAGCCTAAATACCCGTCCACGCAATTTGTATTTCATTAAACTACCCCGTATTTGCCAGGAGGTAGAGTGATGAATCATTTGGAAAATGTCCTTGGTCTAGGTTCGAATCACATCGAGAGGTGATTTGACAAATGTGGGCTATAACAGTTTTTTATATCCCTTCTCTAAACTAAAAGCGGGTGCACATCATTTCATTTAACCTCCTCATCATTTCCTTATATATTACGGTTAAATAACGCTCGTGTTAAAACTTACTAACCATACAAATAAAAATAAATACACGTATACTCATTTCGTTGGAGCCAAAAAATCCTTGCAAGATATATAAGTTTTTCGAAATAAACCGCTTAGAGATTATTTGTGTTGTTTATCCAATGGTGAAATTGTGGATTTGTTCCCCCTCCGGTATAGTATAAAATTGGGATATAATGAATGAACCGATTACACTAGGCTCACCCGCCTCGGTGGCGTAGTTGGCTAACGCGCTAGACGTGTTGAGCTCGACCACCGAGGACGAGGAAATCGAGGTTCGAATCTCGGCCAGGTGAACCGGGGGCGGTTTTTCCTAAATGGTTTGCCACTCTCCCTCCACGCAAATGCAAGTTCACTTCCTCTAATTCAACCTTCCAAATTTCCAATCTATTAGCGTAATTAGTACTTATTATTATTCTTATTTTTATTATTATTAGCACCGCGTCTTACTACCCGTTCGGGCTATACGCACTTACGCTAATGTGTAATGGTAGGGTGATTATGAGATGAAA
>CABFVZ010002887.1:78999-95415 GCA_902151445.1 Timema monikensis | reverse complement strand
ATTTTAAATTAATCTTTAAATACATATGTATATTTTCGTATTTGTATATAATCAACTTCCACGCGAGCAAAGCCGCGGGCAACAGCTACCTAGTTACTAATAAAGATTAAAATTGCAAGTATACAATTATGAAAAGAAATACATTGAAAAAAGAAGAACTCTTGTATTAAAATTGATTCAATTATAAACGAGTCAAGAGTAAGTGAGAGTATTGATTTTTGGGTCAGATGAATTTTAAAGTTAAAATAATTTATAATATGCAATTATTACTTATTCATTATTTTAACATTCCTTAATAAAATTAATTTCGAGAATATTTTCTAAATATTTGGTAAAATCATTTGTATCCACACAAGTAGCAAGTGAAGGATACTTTTACCAAATTTAACATTTCAAAAATAGACTCCTTACTATTGTAGAACAAATTAGAAAAAATTCTGCCCATGCCAGTAAAAAGTAGAAGCTGATGTTTAAAGTGGACTGAATATTAAGCCAAATATTTAAAGGTTAATATTATGTTCAGCTAGATTTATGTTATATAAGTATAAAGAATCAAATTAATAACATGTAACACCCCCAAAGTTGAAAATAATGTGTGTGTCCTCAAAATACTCCCCTCAAATTTGGAAATAAAATGTGTGTGTGTCCCCAAAAAGAAATTGAAAAGTCAGGCACATTCATATATTTTAATATAATGAAAATTAACAAGCATTATGCTGGTGTATACCATTTCATCGCAAGTCCATTACATCGCGTTTTGCGAACAAATACATTGCAGGTACATCACGTCGCATTTCCCCCCACCTCTCTATACCCAGCTAATCCTACTCTGACGTACAGCCAATAAGCTTGAAGGGGCGTATATATACAATTACATCGCAAGTCCATTACGTCGCGCTTTTGAACAAATACATTGCAGGTCCATCACGTCAAATTTCCCCCACCTCTCTACACACAGCTAACTCTACTCTGACGTGCAACCAATATGATTGAAGGGGCGTATGTATATATATACAATTACATCGCATTACAAATACATTGTATGGCCATTACATCGCATTACAAATACATTGCAGATCCAACACGTCGCATTTCTCCACCTCTCTACACACAGCTAACCATATTGGCCAACACGATCCCAACAAGTTGTGTTACAATATAAACGCACTCCCAACTTGTTGGGGATGTTGGCCAACATGTTGGTGTTGGGCGAGCTGGTCAGAGCCAACAAGTTGTGTTGGAACATTTTTTAGAGATAATAAACGACCAACACAACATGTTGGCTGAGTCGGGAGGTTCTGTGCATGTGCTATCGAGTTGAATGAGTGTTTAACCTAATCAACTTTGCCAACAAGGGGAGTCAGGCACATAATCCTTTCAATCAAAACCTACCTTTATAGTGAGAGTGAAGCCTCGTTTATCATGTAACAAGTTGGATTCAACATGTTGGAAGACAATTCATGTGGAAAAGTAAGCTGTGTTTATTCTAGCCAACTTTTTGGACCAACATCCTGGTTCCTACACCTTTTTTAAATCAGTCTACACATTTCTAGCCATGGACAACGACGTATTACTTGCCGTTTCTTCATTTATTGTGATGACAGGAAGTGTACTCTTGCAGAAGAACCAAAACTTAAAAAACGGTAGGGCGTTCAAAGTTTTTTTTTGTTAGACGTTGAATTGAAGGTGTCTCTATGGTAATAATGAGTTACCTACATTTGTAAAGTGGAGTTTATAGCTTTGTACACATGAGACATCACAAAGAACAAAATACTTTTGATATAGATCAATTAAGAATCTAGTAGTCGAAGCTATTATTATTTATTCTTTTTAGTTAGGAATTCTTCATCTAGATATCATATTCTGAAAATTGAAAAATGACACCTGAACACGGGTCCCGGGTTCGACTCCCGTGTCCAGGTGTAATTTTTCCATTTTCAGTATTTAAATCAATTAGTTTAACTGTATTAGCCTTGTTCCATTCCATGATCACAAAATTATGCTAGCCCCGATTTTAAAAGTTAAACTAATCTGAAAATAAAACAAATGCTTCACCAAGGTTAGACACTTATTCAACTCAACAGCGCATGTGCAGAACCTCTCAACTCAGCCAACATGTTGGGTTGGTCGTTTATTATCTCTAACAAATGATTCAACACAACCCAACACAACTTGTTTGCTCTGACCGGCTTGCCCATCACCAACATGTTGGCCAACATCTCCAACAAGTTGGGAATGCGTTTATATTGTGACACAACTTGTTGGGATCGTGTTGACCAATATGGTTAACTGTGTGTAGAGAGGTGGAGAAATGCGACGTGATGGACCTGCAATGTATTTGTCCCTAAAACGCGATGTAATGGACATGCAATGTAATGGTGCCCACCACCATTATGCTGCCATTTGTGACTAATTTTTTATGATTATTTATATACTAATTAAAATGACTGTATGAACAATAAAATTAAGAGTTATTTATTTTGATTTCATAAAGAAATTATGTTTGTATTGATCAATTAAACTTTGATTTATACAGGTTGCAATACCAAGATTATATAAAAATTGTCCAGAGCAAAGCTTTATAAAAAAATTAGTAATAAAGTAGTATAGTTTTTAGTTTAGACCAGTTATATTAGAAAATAAATTATCTTTTCCCACAATTCAGAGAAATTTTGGTTTTGGCAGTTTGTTGTTATTGAATACTATTTCGATATTAACAAAAACAAAGTGTAACTTTTTGAGAAAAGAACTTAACTAAATTTAGTATTCTGTTAATGTATTACACTATTGCTGAGTAGGCTTGTATCTTTAAGGGTAATTTAAGGTTAGATCTGTAAAGAAGGTGGGATTTATGTATGAATATACTTAATCATATTTGCTTATATTGTTTAACCCTCTACTATGATTATTGTCTGGTTATTTTTTTACATATAATTCATTCTAAAATGTTTTACTGTTCATTATCTTTATTTTTTCGTTTGTAATTCTTGCACAATTTTTTATATGACTAGTAGTAAAGTCAGTAGACAATTTTGTATGGCGCATTTAACTTAAAGCTGGTGGATATAAAAACTAAGTTAAATAAAAGTTCAGATAAACCTCTTGTGTTTCAATACCCAAACCTCTCATATCAATAATTAAAATTATGTCAAAACAATTTGTAAGGTACAAATAAAATACGCAAATAATTTCTGTTTTCAATTTTTAGTTAGCAATGTGAAATAAAGTTTATTAACACTTTTAATCGTGCAGTAAAAGTAATAACGATTTTTTTGTTGCTACTTACAGATTTCCCAGAGTGATAAATACCATGGCCAAGACACTCCCCAAAATATGGCATACAAATACTACTGTGTTATTTATTCTTTAAACACTGTACAATTTAATAAAAGTTATTTAATTTTTGATTAATTTTTTAACGATATGTTGTAATTACGTACAGTACATTGGTCAGACAATCAAAACCTGGTAGACAAACCAAAATATTAACAAAAGAAATGCGAAGTATGAGTTTTTGAGGGGAGAGCTGTTGAAGGATGTATATGTTTGAGATTAGGAAACAATAAAAAAACATTTAATAATATCAAGAATGGTAGTTTCGATAACACATGGTAAATGACCAAGAAAGAATGAGGGGGGAGGGGGGAAAGGTGAGATAAGGATAGAAAAGGAAGGGGGGACGTGCCGCGTGAGGTTAATGACGGATCAATGTCTTGCAGTATTAGAAAAATAAACGACACAAGTTTTAGAATAGCCTGCCTGAATAAAAAGGTTTTATATAAATACTATTTAGCGTATAGCGTGGACAAGAGTTAATTATTTGTTTGTGCAAAATGCTAGTGCCTGTTTGATAACATACATAATTATACATTAATGGATAAATAAAACAATACAGTCTACTTACGTACCTTGGTATGAAACCTTATTAGCAAATATCAACTTATTCTTAATTTCTTGCTATTTTACAGGTAGAGAAAGTATTGTGATCGCAAAAAAAAAAATTGAACTCGAGATATTTATGATTCTCGACGTTTCATCGCCCCCCCTCCCCCCTGAATTCGAAAAAGTTGTTTTTGAATTTCCGTCTTTCTGTCTGTCTGTCTGTTTGTCTATATCTCTGACTAGAGCCTAAACTATTTTACCGATCTGGCTAAAACTTGCCATCTAGGAAATTCATATGGTTACCCCGAAGGCTTGTTAGAATTAAATATCTTAACCTAAAATTAAGGGTGGTTTATAATAGGGCAAAAAGAGAAAAAGTCAATTTTCTCAAAATCGGCTCAACGATTTTGAATTAATTTCATTTCAAATTATTTATTAATATTCCAAACAAAATGGCTACTCTCAATATATCAGCAAAGGGATTTTAAGGGCTCCAGCCTGATGTTAAATTATCATTTTTTTAATCATATCTCCGAAACATTGAAATATGAAATTACTTCTATTTAAAAATATCTAGATTTATTTATAATACAAATATTTTATTCAACTTACAAGCTATACACAAATATATATATTTATTAACATTTCACAATATACTAAAACTAAAGTATTGCGATCGTAAAAAGGATCTAGCCCAAAATGTTGATGGATTTCAAAGTATGACTCCCCAAAACCCTTAAAAACGTCGTTGCAATCACATCTATGTGTGTGTCCTTATAATTCCCAAATTAAAAGATGTTTAGTAAAAAGCGAAAAGAGTAAAAATATATTTTCTGCAAATTGGCGCTAACAATTTTGATTTAAATTCATATATAGATGATGATTAAGATTATAAACAAAAATATTGTTTAGAAGGTAAATACATTCTTCCCCCCATTTTAAGGCCTTATATCTCGAAAACAAAGACAAGAAGGGGTACTTTTATTTATTTGGGGTGAAAGAGAACTGTTTTCTCTATAAAACCCAACATTCATGGACGTGATAAGAATTCTGGACTAGATGCTGTTACTTCTTAAATATAATGCTATTTTAAAGGAATATATATTCATTCATCTCACTCTTTTAGGCCTTATATCTCGAAAACAATGACGAGAAGGGATATTTATAACTATATGGGGTAGAAGAGAAATAATTTCTGTATAAAACCCACCATTTGTGGACGTGACAAACCCATCATATCTGGCTATTATATTCGGTAAACTCAATCACCTTCTTCTTTGAGGCTTTCTCTGCCATCTATCGTATAATTTTGTACTACCCTTGGTACCTACTGCTATCTCTCTCTTTCAAATATGAACCTTATTTCATACCAGTTCATTTTTTTTATTGTGTTGGCTAAAATCGGTTAGGTTATTGTGGATGTGGATTGTGGAGTAGTTAATTCCAGTTCCAGTGATTAACACGGCGACCTGATGACGGGTCAAGTGTATCGTTCCACTCTTTTCACTATGTGGCGAAATCTATTTAAGGTTATTCAAGTGTCAATAAGGAAGCTAAATAATACTTCTTGTTAATTATTATTGTTGCTAACAATATTTTACTCGTGCAAGGTAAGGTAGAAACAGAAAGAAAACTGAATGTTGACATGTTGATGCACCTCAAACACTGCTTGACTTTATATTTTACAAATATTATTGAAAGTAAAAATATATTTGCTACAATAGTTAGAGTGTTTGTCGAGGGCGATATGCTTTTTTTTTATCCTCCACCAAATCATTATAAATTCATTATTTTCTAACACCCTACACACAACAACATAGGCCTAAGTAAATTTTAGATTACTGTATATCTAAAAGGTTTTAACAAAACTCTAAATCGTTAAAATTATTCTTATAAAACTTTGCTGGGTGCTCTTTTGAATCACGGTCTGGGGTAGAAAACGCTTATGGTTACTTTTGATTTTTTTTTCCATAAAAAAATCTCGCTATGCTGTGTTATTAAAATTTTGAGGGTTAGGTTAAGCTTGTTTAACTATTTTTTTACTACTAATACAGAAATGATATCTTAACTCTTTATTCGCTTTATCAAACACACATTGTAGACCTTTTAGTGAGTTAACATTAATCAAACTCTCACACACGGCTAAATATTTAACACACAAAAAATAAATCTAGTACTTCAAGGAAAAAAAGGGGGTGTTGATATAGCTATAGAATTGCCAACCTAAAAAACACTCATACACTAAAACCACTATTATATTTAATCATAGTAATTGAATAAAATTTTATAGGTTTAATTAATACAAATATTTAGGAACAACTTTAACTAGCAATATTATTAAATTGAAAATTATCAATCAATTACATTCGTGAAAGGCTTTTATTAGTGGGACAAGTTGTTAGCGTCTCGCCTGCTGTCAAGAAATGTAAAACTCAAGAATATACAAAACAATAATTTTACTGGTTGTTCTCTATGGGTGCTAAACATGGCCTCCTACCTTATATGATGAAAATATATTTAGGGTGTTCGAAAAGAAGGTGCTTGAAAAAACATTTGGTCCTAAAATGGACAGAAATAGTGGGGAGTGGAGTAGGCTACATAATGATGAGCTGCATACCCAGTACTCATCACCAGACATTGTTAATGTCTGTTCACGGTAGGAATTGACTTCTGAAAGGCCTTTTTCCCTACCATAAATCTATTATATAGTAGGATATTGGTAGGAAAAAAGACCTTTCAGAGAGTAATTCCTACTGTGAATGGAATATAGGATACATAATAAAATCTCACAGGCTACGGTGGGCAGGTCATGCCGTGCGAATGGAAGTATCTAGAACTGTGTTCAAGGTATTGAATGGCAAACCCAACGGTAAAAGACCACTGGGAAGAGCCAGACGTAGATGGTAGGATAACATCTGGATAAACTTGAGAGAGAGAGAGAGAGGGTGTAATGCGATGGACTGGATAGAATTAGCTCAAGATAGAGATAGGTGGTGTACTTTTGTGAGTACAGTAATTTGAACTTTTGAGTTCCTAATGGCATAGGGTAAGTAAATTCCGTTCACGATAGGTTTTTACCTGGATGACAGTTCGAAAATCATATGTTTTAGGTTTTGGGTTGCCAACACTTGTAAAAGATCACAGTTTTGTTATAAATGTAAAGATCTTTAATTACCTGTTAAATATTACATTTAAGATAACATAAACTTAGGTTTTCTCATACCATTTCATTTTTTAAATAATTTATTTTTATCCAACGCGAGACAATATTTTAAACATAATTAAAAGTACTCATTCTCCGTTTTGGAATGTTATCTATAATGTGTAATATAGTGCGTATATTAATACCTTTTAATACAGGCATCGTATTTACTTGGAAAAGAGAAAATACTTGTCTTTTTTTTACATACAATAAATAATTTTATGATTATTTTATTGTATTTTGAAATATTTAACTGAATAAAATATTTTCATCAACTGCGTGTCTGCATCATTGTAAAAAACTTGTTTATCATTATGTTCAATCATATGGTTTAGATTCATCGCCATTTTGAAGCTATTCAGACTTCTATGCTGGGGGCCGGGGTTCAATCCTTGGTCCCGGTAAAGATTTATCTGATTACCAAACCCTTCCTTCACCTCTGACAAGACATCTTGTGAATGTGGGGAATGCCAGGCCTCCACCGTGGTTCGGATTCCACGTTAAACTGTAGGTCCTTCATTTCATCTCACAATCACCCTTCCATTACACATTAGCGTAAGTGCGTATAACCCGAATGGGTAGTAAGACGCGGTGCTAATAATAATAATAATTGAAGCTATTTTCGTCAGAAGTTTTTGTGAAAGTGGTGTTAATATATATTTTTAAGGGGAATAAAACTATAAATAAACTTTGTATCTGCCTCAAATAAATATATAAATAATATTGGCCTAAATTACTGTGGTTAACTATCACATTAATATATTACCATCTGTTTTCGTTACAATCATCCAGGGTGACAGATGTCAGCTGTTGGCGTAGTGATATATTAGGGATTACTTCTAGTAACATTTCGAGCTGTCATCTAGGTAAACATAGGTCGTGAATGACTTATAAGTAATTGGATAAAAATAATATTTTATGTGTTTTTATGAATAAAATCAAACAAACTTAACCTAATCTTCCACAAAAATTAATCAGTCAAGCTTAAGCTAACCTTCAAAGTCTCAATAGCCAATTAAAATACAGTTATATAGGGCTTAATTCATTTACTGAATAGTTATTTTAATGCAAAGTTGTCATGTTTGTATACTGATATAAACATAATAATTAATTATTTAATCAACCAATCAAACTATTTTAATGGTTGATGCATTTTTGTTCTAATAACACTGCACGGAAAGATTTTTTTTCTGTAAAAAGATATTTTCTCAAAAGCAACCATAAACATTCTTTACCCGAGTCTTGTTTTATTCATTTGTCTTGATCCTTCAATACCCAAGTTAATAAAAATATTCTGAAACAATAGTTGGTTGTAATTTTGATTTATTCCCACATGAAAGGTTGGGTTGAACTTGATATTTTGTTTGTTTAACTCATCATAAATACTTTACAAAAAAATCAATAAAAAAATCGCACGCTTAAATATTTCCTCCACACTTTAGATGTTTGATGATCTGCTCACCCGCAAATGAGATGTGTTATGATAATTTTCGTTGTTTCGTTAGAAAACATTAAAAGTTTTCTGAATCCAGATTAAAACAATAACTAGGCTACTCATTTGCATGGTCTAAGACACAAGACTGTTGAAGCTGGGGAGATTAGGGTCCCATCTCGGCCGGGTGTACTGAAGGTCGTTTTTCATAACGTGTAAAAAAAAACCCCATTTACAAGAATTAGGTTTGTTAGCTAGAAGCCTACTTAAAAAGGAAAATTGTAGTACTCGTAAACGATTAATAAGTATTAATTCTACTGGGTAACTTTTTTATTCAAGCCATATATTTACCACTACCGGCTTGCTAGGCCTGTCATAGCTTCATAATCTAACTTAAGACTAGGACAGGCACAACATCCAGTCCTCAGCTGTTAGCTCATCAGTGCCCACAATTCACCAATGATAAATTTTTCAGCTACGCCAGGAATCAAACCCGGGACCTATAGCTCAGTAAATAGACATGCTATCGACTGAGCTAAGCTGTTGGATTAATGTGTAATAATAAATATGTTAAATCATCAACACATCAATAGATTTATGTGGATGAACACATACACAAGAAATCAAATTGATGCATTACACCCAATGCTGCCCATTATGGTCAAACGCTATCTGGTGAATTGGTTGAATTTTCTAATAACTTTTACTATTTAGAATTTTTTCGCGATATTGGTTTTCTTATAATCATACATTTGCTTATGTGGCTATGTGTATAGGTGCTAGAAAACATTAGATTACTAATAATCTGACATAAAAGCAAAATAAAGAAACCGGCTCAATCATACATAAGCCTAGTTTTCTTTAGCATATGTTTTGATACTCATTCAGCCTATATGCATATATGATAATTACTCTAATGGGGTAGGGATACGAAAGGAATCAATTTAAAGGTAATATACCTGCATTTAACAGAAGCAGTGTGGGAAACTATTAGTAAAAACCACCTTCAATAGACCCAACCAGGATTCAAACCTTGATCTCCTCATCTTCAGCAGGCCAGTCTTATATGAAAGTGACGCCTTAAGCCGAGTCCACATTGTCTGCAAGCTCCACATCTGTACAGGCCTTAAGTCCAAACTTGCATGTTGACAATCAAAGTGCCAAGAAATTGATTGAAAATATGCAGTTTAATTGGAAGGTTACGAACATAGACCTACAGTTTCATTTTATCAGTAAGATTGTTTCAAAAATGTTGATTAAATTTAAATATTGTCCCACTGAGGATCAAACTGTTGACTTTTTACAAAGGCATTGTCTGCTGAAAATATTTATAAGAACAAAAAGTAAATTTTTATATTTTAAGATCTAGATTGTTGTAGGTATTATTGATTGGTTTTCTTTATAAAATATTTGGGAAACTAAGAAAAAATGTTAAAATGAATTTAAAAATATTTTGCCTTGGAAATTGTGAAGGAAAACAATTGGAAATGGTTTATCTCTATGTTATTGTTTAGTCATTGTTGCAAGAAACTTAAAACTGTAGGTAATGTTGACTTCTGATTTATTCAAAATTTACATTTAAATATTTTAAAATTGTAATGTCTTTTGATTGCGCTTAAAAATGAACATGCATAATGAACACTTTCCTCTTAACTTCTGCAAAGCAGTATTCGTTTTTATGATCTTTTTATCTGCACTTGTTAGAACTAAATCTAAAAGAAATAAAACTTATACCCATACATAACAAACTGGCAGAAATAAATCACAAGAAGGCCTAAATTACCATAAATCAATCACTTCCTTGAAATAACACAATTTAATGGGAGTGTGCATTCAATTTCAGCACTCAACATCACATTCCAATTTGGTGATGCTAATTACTATTGCAAAAAAATAATAATTATAATTGCGCGAGCTCTGGCATTTTTGTGACCCCATCTCTAAATCTTACCTCTTTATACCTTGGGTGGGGGTAGTTAGACACACAATTATTTCCACCTCCCCCTGAGGTAGAAATGCAAGAGAACAACAAAGTAGCGCTCAGCATTGTTGCATGATTGAATAAAGACAGACAAATTAGTCAAAGAGAAATTAAAAACACCAGAAAAATATTTTCTTCTAAATTAAAGGCAAAATAAATACAATATTATCTTCAATTAAGTGAAAAATGAAAACCTGGACACGGGAATTAAACCTGGGACCTTTGGCGTCACACGCCAATGCTCTACCACTGACCTATATTGGTATGTTTCATATTCTGGTCCATCTTTTACTAGTTTTTTTAGCACCGCATTTCATTATTCATTTGGCCTGTACTTTCTTTCACCAGTTTTGAGTATATATGGGGTAGCTGGTGAAAGTATATATATATCTCTCTCACACACTCACTCACTCTTCATGATTATCCGACCCAGTTCTCACTGTTAACAAGTGCATTTTAAAATAAACAAACCATTACATATTCACTGTGATTCACACAAAAAAAAAATTGCAAATGCCTTACAACTGGTACATTGGAGACAGCAAAGCATAACTGCTATGCATGTGGTTGGCGTATAATACAGTACTATTGCACTCGGTCGGTGTAGATAGCAGCACTGTTTTGATGTGGCTGGAAACAGAAGGTTTGTCAAGAGAGGTGTGTGTGTCGTATCTACACGAGATGTTTTCACACTCATTTAGCCATAGAAGTTGTACAGTAAACAACACTCTGACAATTGTTTTGAGTGCATTCCTTACATGTCTTTACAACAGCACGGTTAGTGTTCTTTTACTGTACTACAGTACTTTTCTGTAACTCTATTGATTTATTTTGGTTCTATTAAAACAATTCTGTGAAAATTAGAAAAAGTAGGGAAATCCATACTAAAAATTATTCCCACTCAGATTTTGTATTATCAGACTTTTTTTGTTATTCGGTCCGGAATGCCGCCGTTGAGGCCGAATAATCTCATTTCTAGTATGTGTATGTGTGTGTATACATACACATACTCAATACACTGAACCGTCACTCTAGTTAACACCAGAGGCAGCGATTGTTAAACATGGTAAATAGACATGATAGGAGACACTTGAAAGCAAAGAAACAATTGCATATAACAAATTAGTTTGATGTAACAAAGACAGAGAAAGTACAAAGAGCATCTTCAGAACACAAACCAATACATACTGAAACAGTCTATAGACTTGACCAAGATCATTAGCTACACAGATTGCTGGATAACAAATACTCTGAGAGAGAGATTGGCGTGAAGCGCCAACGAATTTGAAAAACAAGCTAAGATCGGGCTTGACTTGAGAGACTTCAGTCCTCCTCTATATATGTATTGCCAGGCTAGCACTAAATAATAACAGTAATGATCATACTAAACAATAACTAGTAACATCTAATGACTAACAAGCTATTACACGAACGCAGGAACGAAAGGCCCCTGCTCTGAACCAGGCATGAACAATACCATGAAATGAGAGCCGGACTATCAGTGTCAGGGAGGCTGGCTAGAACAAATAATGGTTAGGTTATCAAGGTACTGGACTGTTGGATGTCTTCAGTCATAGACAGACCGGCCAAAAATATACAACAATTTAACTGTATAGGGTAAGTTCCAATTCAGCATTCTAGGCCTTGTTTTGTCATGAGCTGGCACACGTCCAATTGGTCTAATACAGAAAGATTAGACACATGACCTGAGTATGCAAACAACAAATAGGGAGGCACCAAACTCCACAAGGGCAATAATACATTTAAGTGAGTAATGAGAGCCATGGCAGTTATATCTAGCCTGGAACCTGAACAGCCCCTTTCCCGACTAACTGCCTCGCTGACTATAACATGGACAAGCAGGCTAAGGTGTGGGAATCATCCCTATTTAAACTGCCGGTCTTAAGGACCAAGCAGAAAACATACTGAATACTAAATTACTCCACGACATGTAAACTAAGTCATTAAAAGGCTAATCTAAATAACATAGCAATATTAAGATGAGAGTAGCTAATCCTCCCGACAAGTTATAAAAGTTCTAAAGCTATAATCCGGCCATAGAACCGCCTAATCCCCAGGATTTGAATGATCAAGGTGACGTCATGTTACTTTTGTCAGTCCGGTCGGTCTCTCGGCAGCATTGTCACTACCACTGGTTGTGTGCAGTTGACTTGAAGAAAGGATGTCAGAGAGTGTCGACTATTTGACTGGTGATGAATAAGTGTGTCAGTCTCCAGCGAGCCGTGGAGCTTTATAGTGGCTGAACGCAAAGAATCATGGGAAGGAAAGAAGGGGGGAGACATCCCTCTACATTGGAACGGTCACGTAGGCTCCAAAAGACGCACAGTCAGTTGTTATTGTTGCTCCGACCAGTCAAGTGCAGTGCTAGCGGAACAGTGAGGGCGGCTAGCCCTTCTGATGGCGCTGTTCTTGTTCCATGGTGTATCCGAGATGTGGGATGTAACACATGGAGATCTATATATTAATAGACCTGTATTATATTCTTGAGCAATGATTATGTGCAGCAAATTTGGGCAGTACAGGCTGAGTTGGTAAGCCGGTTACAACACCAACGACTAGTGAAAGATGTCACTGGATATGAGATGAGCCAGCATGGTAGAACATTGCCACGCAAAGTCAAAGATTACAGTTTTGATACCCGTGTCCAGGTTGTTATCTTACACTGAATTTAATTTGCTTCAGCTATCAGGACTAAACCTGTGGATATCCATAACCTTTTGGTTGGAGATACACATGAATTAATGCAATATAACTTACTGGATTCAATTTTTAAAAAGTAAAGTAATTTTCTGATTCCTTTTCTTGTAAGCCTCCCTCCTTTGAGGGGAAGAATACTAAAGTTTGGTTGGCCACTCGCTTGACTAAACAACTTAATATAGTCTCTTTTAAACCAGCAGTCTCTTTTAAAACAGGAAGATTCTTTTTTGAATTAATGTCATTCCTAATGATTTATGACCTAAATACAAAATAACTATTAGTTTAAGGTAGAACACTTTTTAAGATTCAAATCTATCAACATTTTGTGCTTGCTAAACTCTGCTCAAATGAAAAATAGAATCAATGTCAATGTTATGTGTTCCTCCTGAAACATTCACTTCCCTCTCTAGCGTGGTATAGTCACTAAAATGCAGAAGATCATTAAATCTAAACAGTTTGATATCTTAGACCAGTCATTATCATAGCTTTATACTGATCTAAGAGGCCCAGATTTGGTTCCCAACCTGGCCTTGTTCAGAGGAAGGGAAATTCATTTACTGACTGAGCGCTTGGGTGTTCATTTTGAAATTGGCATCAGTTTTTCAGGTCGCCACTAGAGACTTGTCGCCAGTTTTAACATGACGTATATTATAAGTGTATTGCCATTGTATTGTGCTCTACGTTTCCGAGCGTAGATATCCTATACTCACATTCTGTGTTTGATTAAATTAAAATCCTTCACCCACTTTCTAAGAAAAAGGCAAAAGTGACAAAATAGAGATAGCGAATAGCAATTTATAAACAACCTTTTTTTATTTCCAAACCTAATAGCTGTCATAATCAAGGATTCTTTTTATATCTTATCAGTAGGTCTACATCTATATGAGTTCTTCAAAAAACTATTTAACTTAAAAACATGATGAATGACGTCATTTTGACATTGTTATTTAATTTTTATCTGCACTTCATCTTTATTCAAATAATATCTTATTGTATGATATCTAATCTATTTTTTATTGTCGTAAATGATGGTCCTACTAGTATTTAATTTTTCTTTTGTAAATTACATTCTCAATATCTAACATGGTCATTTTGTGTCTCAAAATCTTTCTGGTAGGATATTTAAACAAAATTCCATTCAGACAATGATCATATTTTTATTCATGAACTTGGTGATGGAATTTGGCATATTTGATTATGACATATGTATGTAAATTATATTATTATAAAAGAAGTTTATCTTTAAATTAACAACATTTAAAACTAGAAATTATATATTATTAGTGTGAATTGACATTTAAAGAATTGATTTAAATTGATCTTTATTTAAAAGCACATACCGGTACTTATCACCAATTACATACAATATTTGAATAATTAATCTGTATAATTCACTGTTAACCTCACATAACAAGCTTAATGCTTTGTGGCAATCAGTATTATGCACGGTCTTGCAAAGTGTTGAGATGCATCAAAGCTGTTTCAAAATTCCCCCCCATTTTTTAAGAAGTGGTTTGATATTTAAAAATATTGTCCATGCAACATTTCTCAGTTAAAAAGATGTTTTATTTTTAGTTCGGTGCTATCTTCACACCGTGGAGCAGATGCACATATACTTTATTTTTCACAGTTATGATCACAGCTATATTTTCCAAATATTAATATTCACTCTAATCGTTAATCATTTCCTTGTGGATGCATATATAAATGTGCTTATTTAACTTTAGGTACTGGTAAGGTTTTTAACAAATAACTTACAGATGGAACATCTAAATAAAATATGTAAAAGAACAGAAATTTGACTTTAGGAAAAACCATAATACTGTTTTATAATCTGATTCAGACTTGAAAAGTTTTTTTCTCACAGTCTTATTCTTTTGTTCTTGAACCTAAACATTTTTTGTAACATTACTTTGGGCCATTTTTCAAGGAATTCAAATTTCCAAACAAAATTTGATTGATTTGCAAGGCCCTTTAAACTGCTGAACTGCTTTGCAAAAGTTAGTTCCCATTGGAAGCTCACACCTCTTATCTGACAAGCTCAGCATGTACTTATCTTACCTGCCAAATGTATACTCACATATGTGAGCTATGACACAAGCATTTCCAAGGTGACCTCAGTCATAGCTTTTAAGTATCAAACAGGACATGGCCTTAAACTGGTATATATATTTGTTTTGAAATGTTCCTCTCATTATTGTCTGCCTACCTTTCTGTGTGGCCCTCTTTAAATTTGTTAGCTCCCTCAAAATGATGTGTTAAATGGAAATGGGTAAGATAAAAATATGTCTCTGACCTACATGTCGATGGTATAATGACTGACAGGGGTCACAAATTAGGGACCTGTGGGTTGGCTCTGACCTGCAGACATGTTTTATTTAGGCTTTACAGTGTCTGAAAAAATTACTAGCTACAAATCAGAAGGTTTAACATACAAATCTAGATTTTTAGCTTCTTTTTAAAAACAGATCTACCAACAAAGTAAAGGCGTCATTTGTCTGATTAAAAATCAAAAAGCCATACTTACTAAGTAAATATTCATTATTTTTATTTTTCAATTGATGATTTTTCAAGTTCTATCTAAACATACCTCTATTTTACATGTTTGTATAATGTTATATGTTTACACCCTGGTTTGGTAAAACATCAGTTAAGTTTTCTTGAATCGTTCCCTAGATATTATTATTATTATTAGCACCGCGTCTTACTACCCATTCGGGTTATACGCACTTACGCTAATGTGTAATGGTAGGGTGATTGTGAGATGAAATGGAGGACCTACAGTTTAACGTGGAATCCGAACCACGGTGGAGGCCTAGCATTCCCCACATTCACAAGATGTCTTGTCAGAGGTGAAGGAAGGGTTTGGTAATCAGATAAATCTTTGCCGGGACCGAGAATTGAACCCCGGCCGCCAGCATAGAAGTCTGACACCTTACCCCTAGACCACCAGGTAACCCCCTAGATATTGAAATTTGTGACCCTTGCCTGTATTTACTGAACTTTAATATTCTTGCCCGTTAAACTGCCCTATTTTGGATTTTTTCATTTATGGCTGTCAGATCTTATATGTATCTTTGTATTATGCCATTTAGTTCTTCACTAATTTTCACCCTTGTCACCCTTCATGCCTTGTGTGTTAAAATTCTTGTTAGTAAGAATATTGACTAATTCCTAGATGCATTTTTTTTTTTTTTTTTT
>CABFVZ010002887.1:47906-78948 GCA_902151445.1 Timema monikensis | reverse complement strand
GATGCATTTTTTTTTTTTTTTTTGCCATCAGGCTCTCTATTCAAGAATGTCAACGATAGATTGAGTTGTATTGGTGCTTTTAAACTTTGGTGCAAGTTTGCTTCTAAAAGGGACAGACACACAGCAAGATGTTTTTGTTGGCGAAGAAATCACCACTTTCGATAGTCCTCTGGTTACTATCCTGTTGTTTGATCACACTGGTACAAGCGGAAAAGGAGCCGGTTGACATAGAAACTGCCAGGACGGATAGTATTCCATCTGTAGTAAGTATATTCTATTTAATAAGAAGTACATTTATTTGGGCTTATATGGTCTTATGAATATATTATTTATTTAGTAAAATATTTTAGATAACAAAAATCAATATTCAGTTTGGCTCAGCCCTGCTACAATTTACTTTCATATCCTTCCTTATCTGACATATAGAAAAGTTACTAGATCTACTTTCACATATTCATACATTATGTCAAGTGATATGCGGCTGTCACTTTTGATAGATATTATAAACTAGCATTTTCCTGCGGCTTCGCGTTAAACCGTGCATTAACACACTTGACAACTTCAACCCCAGCTAATGTCATTTGTCATCTTCTGTGCCTGCAATACCGGCAGTGACAAATGGTCGCTTTGCTCGCCGATATATAACAATATGGTATATAGCTTACCATGGTTCCCTGAAACAACAGAAGACCTCTCAATCTGATGAGTACTTTTTGAGTTTAATAGCAACAACAAACAAACATTCTTAAAATGGATTATTTGGTATTCTTATACTACTCAGAAAAAAAAAGGAAAACTCTATGAAGTTTGAATTTGCATACAAACCTTTGAGTTTTATTATATGTATAGATTTACTATCTAATAAACAAAAATGTAGTAAATTTAAATAAGCACTCTATGGTAAGCACCCTATCCTACCAAATAAAATTGTGCTATTGAAATACAACTGAATAGACCCAATTTACAAGAAACACCACCATATGACTGAATACATATCCAAATGCAAGCACATTAAAAGTGACCCTCTTAGCCGGAGGCACTGTTGTAATGAACATTAAAAGAAATGTACGTTATTTGCTACTAGACTTAGTCACTACATTTCATTATAAATTGTTGTATTTTAATCATTAATAGTGCACTGCACATTATGCATTATTTACTATTAGCTCAACACTACACATGAATATAAACCTAGCCTTATCTGTAATTCAAAGATCAAAGGACAGTTGACATTACATAAGTGTATTTTTAATTTGTGAAAGAAACACTATTTACCACCTACCTTCTAAATGGGAATTCATAAAATTACTCTAAGCATACCTCCAAAACACTCATTGCTAAGGAGATTTATGATCGGTTTGTTAATATTTTCAAACCCCTCGTTGCCAAGGAGACTTACAAAGAAGATTTGTATATTAAAAGTTGAATTGTTACAAATTTAAAACACATATGTAACCAAACTAACAATCTTGGCTTTTTTGACACTACTTTGCTCGCTGATGAGATTACTTACCCTTTATTATTAAAAATAAGGAGTACAACAGAAGTCCCATCTCGTTCTGATGAGTACTTTTTGAGCTTACTGGTAACAAACAAATGGTTCGAACAACAGACAGATTTAGAATTTAGATACCTAAAAATATAAGACAAATAATATAGTGAAATGTTATCACTTTCTTAAAGGGCCATTCTATAGTTTGTATTCAGTAGTTAACAAGGTTTAGGTGTTCATGGTTTGATTACAGGGGGTACCTAAAATATGTATCATTTCTATTTGTGTGATCTTCTTGTGAGTGCATGTGTTCCAAGTTTTCTAACAACAATCAACTGTAATATTCATTGATGACTCTCTTCATTGTTAACTTAAATAAACACTCCTCATAGAATATACCTGTAGGTATGACACATACCATCTTTATTGTTTTCCAGAAGGGACACATCTTGGACAAGGCGGACATCGAGACGCTGGACGATGGGAGGGGGAAGATCGGCAATCTCGGCTTTATTCACGCCTTTGTGGCAGCTTTGTCTGTTATCATTGTGTCTGAACTGGGAGACAAGACATTCTTTATCGCAGCCATCATGGCTATGCGGCATCCTAGACTTACAGTGTTTCTAGGAGCCATATCTGCGTTGGCATTCATGACGATTCTCTCGGGTAAAATGAATCCATGTTTTACTATCATTATTATCACACATTCACTCTTAGCATGTTAAGTTACATTATAATTGTTGACTTCGGTGGTCTTGGGGTAAAGTGCTTGCCTCAAAGTTTTGGGATTTGTGTACAGGGAGAAAAAATACTCATCAAACCTAACTGGGATTCAAATCCCAATCACCCCACCACTGGAAAACCAAACCAAAGAGACTGACACATTGGACAATGTTCCCTTATGAGGTGGGTTCCAATTATCAGTGTGTTGATGGTGAATGGTAATATATATAATGTTATGTTTCAAAGAAAATATGTTTTTAACATTCAATGTAAATGTACTATCTCGTCTCATGGCCTAGATTATGATATAGCCTAGGCCTAAATAAAAGGCTAGATTAGGTATTTCAAACACATACGAAAACGTTTTGGGATTATTATATAGGGCTAGTAGGATGGAAGGTTTAAATCATCTAACACAAAATACTTAATAAATTACAAAACATAGTATACATAACCTAGGAACGCAAGCCAAAGGGCAAATAAAATGGCTGAGCAACTTAACGCCACAAGCTCGCAAGGACTTTGGTAAATTACAAAATGGCCGGCCTTAGTAACGTTTGACACAAGGTCTAGCATCTCTTTGTTAGCAGTCACACAATTATTTTGTGTTGTGGTCATAATAGCCTTGCTGGATTGTGGTAGGAAAAACTCGAAGAATGGTCTGCTTCCTATAACCACCACCAGAGATTTATTTCCACAAGTACTCCTTAAAACCATATCTTGTAAATGTATGAAAAACTGCAGAGCAGCTTGCAGTTGTAGGAAAGTTGGTGTCCAATGTTCCACCATTTGTTTCTATTACCAGGGACAATCATGGTCAAATATAGAAAATTAAGACTACATGGTTAATTACGACAAATAAATTGATGTACAATTGGATCACTTTATTTCTGAAGCAACCAATGAAACATTCTACCATAAAACGGAAATTAGTAGGTTGATAACAAAGAATTCATATATCAGCCCTCAACATCCAATTTGATTAAAAACATTGTATGGGATTAGGCCTACAGCGGAAACCACATACTCTACTGCATAGTGGTGTAGAAATTAGTATGAATATGTCAAATATATTTCTTTAGAGTATAAAAACATTAATATTTATATTAACACATTCACAGGTTATTCCCATTCTTGAGCTATAACTTGCATGTGAATGGAGTAATATAAAAACTCATGACTAGGGTTGTCAAACTCAATTTTTCATTACCTCGATTCTTACTCGTATCAAAAGAATCACTCTTAATATTATGATTAGAGATGTCTCATTACCTGTTTTTTTATTCCGATTCTAAAATGTTTGACTCATTGATGCTATTTGTGGGTAAAAATACAAGCTTACTATTGTAATTCCTAGCTACTTTATTAACTATGTATTATATGCTTTAACACTTTGTTAAGATTAAAAATGAATAACTTTTTTATTAATATATATATATATATATTTTTTTCTATGCTATGAAGTTGATTAAATGTTTTTATATGAGTTTGAAAGCTTGGAAAAATAATGAAATAGGAAATGTTCAAGAATCAAAATCGAGAATCTGGGATGAACTTAGGAATCAGAATCGATAAAAGCGGGTATCATGACATCCCTTGTTTTAGCTTGTACAGATAAAATAAATAAATACTCAAACAAACAAATATATTAAAAACATTTTTGTATTAGATATTAATTTGTTAAGAGTATAAACATTAATGTCTAGTTACAAGTGCACCAATTACATTTAAGTTGTTAAATTATGGAATAGCTTATGTGAAAATTTAAATAAAGCGTGGGAAGCCCTTTATTGTATGAAGTTGTATGAAAATCCTAGGCTTCTCATGACTATAACTTGAAAGTACTTTATTAGACTAAAAAATGTGCTAACGATCTTTTCTATGGAGAATTTTATCCTGATGAACATGGATTAACTCTTATTTTACTGTAAAATTAATGTTTATTTGCAAAAATACTCACAACTTTCAGATCTCCAGATTATATTCATAGTCAAATAGCTGACTCTTGGCCTAATAAAAAAGTAGAAATTAAAGTATTTATTTACCTGCATTTGCTTGGAGAAAAAGTGGAAAGTCATTGAGGAAAAACCATCCTCAGTAAATCTGGCTGGACTTTGAACCTGGACCCCCCATCACCAGAAACCCAGTATATTGTAAGGGGGATGCCTTATATTTTCTTTAATAGAAGCTTATATGTTGGTTTTTAAAATAAAAATTGGTGATTATTTGCAATGAACTTTCGAGTTCCTAATGCCATTAAGTACTTATATGCAGAAATAGTAGAATTTATATACATTGTTTAAAGAAAAATAGTGATTGGTTACATAGCCTACAGCTCTTTCTTTTGTCTCAATTGTAAATGTGTTTGCAATACACCATACACCCTTGTACTCCAAAACCATTTGCTTGGATGGAGGAGTTAAAATCAACATGTAGAATGATACCTTTATTACATTTGGTTGTAATTAAAACCTAGGTGTGCTGAGTCTAAGTCACATTATTTGTGTAACTTACCACTTCTGACTGTCTCTCTCTAACTCTGATTGTGATGTATCTCATAGTTGCATTTGGTTGGGTGGCGACTCTCATCCCTCGAGCTTTCACCTACTACATCTCCACTGCTCTATTTGCCATTTTTGGCCTGAAGATGTTGAAGGAAGGTTACAGCATGTCAGATAATGAAGGTCAAGAAGAATTTGATGAAGTACAACAAGATCTCAGGAAGAGAGACGATGAGGTATGTGGAGAAGAATAGGGAGGACCCATCAAATACAATTTTTGGTTGGTTACTTATTCCTTAGTTTGACATTTTTTTAAATTTATTCTTCAAGTACTTTTATTATATTCCGATGACTGTTATCATATTTTTATTCTGTTAAATGTGTATAGGCACCCTCATTTACTCACAAAGCTCCATTTTAATGTTCTTGTTTATTTTATTTAGCATTAGTTTGACCCTCCATAACATTGGTGGTCCATGGCATTAATACAGGTGTGTACACAAAATTACAATTAAGAAATTTGGTAAATATGTTTGAACTATAGATATACACAACTAGAGCTACTGCAATAATATGTGGGTGTATGTATACCTCCCACATGACTTCTTTGGTGATGACTGACAGCTGACAGCTCTGAAAAGTTACTAGACCAAATTATGTATCCCTCTGCAGAACCATATGATCTGCAAAAACATGTGTTTAGCAGCTGTCACTTCTGACAGTTAAATTTTAGGTCTATACAAGAAACCTATATGACTTTTATTTATTTTCTATATATCATTGACCTTGATATGTTAATGGCCTAGTATTAATTATTAATTTTCTCAAGGATATAAATTTAAAAAAAATAAAATAATTTAGCTTTTAATCCCATATTAGTTTTTATTGTAATGAATAAATAATTTAAAATAAAAAAAAATCTGAATGTCTATTACTACACATAGAAGAAAAAAACAGTCATAAACCTTTTTAACAGTATTACAACATAGTGGTGACCTGGCGGTCTAGGGTTAAAGTGTCAGACTTTTGTGCTAGGGTCCGGGGTTCAATCCTCTGTCCCGGCACAGATTTATCTGATTACCAAACCCTTCCTTCACCTCTGACAATATGTGTATTAATCACAGCTTGTGACTTTGTGGAATGCCAAGCCTCCACCGTGGTTTCGGATTCCACGTTAAGCTGTAGGTCCTCCATTTCATCTCACAATCACCCTACCATTACACATTAGCGTAAGTGCGTACAACCCGAACCGATAGTAAGAAGTGGTGATAATAATAATAATAATAATAATAAATATAATGATAATGATAATAATAATAATAATTATTATTATTATTATTATTATTCTAAAGTAGTTTGTAATAAACTTAGAACTTGGATAGAAAACTCATAAATAGCTATAACATAATATATAGCTTTCCAATTGAATGAATTAGATAGTTTTAAAATTGGTATATGAATTTATTGACTTTTAATATTCAAAAGATTGATTTTATTTTGATTTTAATGAGCCACAAAATGGCATATATAAAAATTTTCAATAAAGTGATATAACATCAACTGAATTAAAACATGGGTTGACAACAAGGCTAAAATACAGATATAAAATATTAAAATTTATTTACAAAACTTGGATACAACAAATTAAGGACTAAAATAAAGTTTAACGACAACAGTGTTGTAAATTAGGTAATAAAATTGAATTAGTGGGTTAGCATCTCCCAATAAGGTTTAATAAAGCAATGAAAATGTTCTAGTTACAACGTTTATGAAAAATATAATAATTTTTATTTTAAGGTTATGTATAAAATCTAAGCCTTATCTTGGTTCAATCCCATTACTCCTTGTGATAATCAGCCATAAGAATGATGCTGATTTATATTCTTCCAACATGTTTCGGTATAAAACTACCATAATCATGGACAACGTAAAATGAAATTAAAGAACCACGAAGAAAACTTGAGACTTAAATTGTACGAAAATCTATGATAAATTACTGTTATATTCATGATTTTGTAAAAGACAATTAATAAACAAACAAACTTAACAACGTCGCTGTGCAGGACAATATGGAATTAACAAAAATCTATTTTAAATTCACTCCTAAACAGTTGTAACAAAGTCTCTAATAAAAATACAACAACTTATAACTTGAAGTCTTAGCCTGGTATTTATTTAATCAACATTGGTGAAAGACTTGCAAGTAATTTTTATTACACTTCACAGATTTTTTTGGAATAGTCCTATAAGAATTCTAAAACTCTAGGTTTAGCCTAGAGGGTAACACAACACAATCTTGTGGTTAAAAGATTTATTTTATAGTTTTGATAAACTTAAATTTTCAAATAATATAATTGATCACTAGAAACACTCGCTATTTTATTTTATCACACGCTTTAAGGTTAGATAAGATAAATAATTACTCAAAGGTCACTAAAAACCGGTTTATTTTCCGAGGATAACACGCTCATATTTCAAAATAATATTCACAAAAGACACACAGATTACTTAGTTGCCGAATTAATATTAAAAAAAAGACACTGTATTATTCAAATTTGTAATAAAATTATAAACGGGTGGCATAGACACTCCTAAATACAAATCAATAGTACTCTACTATAAAATATTTTGTTCTTCAACTTGTTGACTCACACACATGGTTTTAAACTGTATTTTATACAATAATTCACGGTTATAATGTATTTTAAAATGGTTAGAGTTTGGTTATGAGAATAACCGTTTGGTTGTTTGCTTAGTATTGAAGTTTTCTTTTTCTGTTTAATTCAAATTAATTATTAAAAGCAAGAAAACGTTAAAAGTGACCTTATATGCTGAAAACAAATATGGCCACTGGATAAAAGCTGCCGGTTGATGACTTGAGGAAAAAGCGTACTGTTGCTGGTTAGGCGGCAAAGGTATTAATCCCCTTGTTTACAAGATTTAAACTTATATTATTTCACAAACATTTTGAATGTTTTTTCATCTTTATTATCACAAACCATTTATTTATGTTAAAGATATGCGAGGGCAGCTATAAAAATATTAATAACTGAATATAATACCATTAAATGTAAAATTTCACGCTCTATTTAACCTGTAATTGCCATAAGAGTTAAAAGAAAAGCTAAAATGACATTACTAGACTTTTTTCCTTAGATTTGATTATGGAAAGTAAAATTAACAATACTTCCCCAAAGATTACAGTACCTAAGTGATTGATAATATTTATAGTGATAATAATAATAGTAGTAATAAGTAAATAATAGTTATTTCCAAATATGGTGACAAAAGTTAGTTATAGACAATGTTGGCATTACTGATACCATCTGCTAGCTTCTGCTAGCTGTCATGTAAAACCATAGAAGTGGTAAGTCCACTGTGTGTGTATTTATATATATATATATACACACACAAGGTTATATATATATATATATATACACACACACAAGGTTATATATATATACACACACACACACACAAAAGGTTATTACAAATGAATTAGACAGTTTCAAGGTTTTTTAAAACCAAAACTATTTAAAATATTGACACTCATATTGCACCATTTTGTAGGGAAACTCCAGAAGTTTATTACATCCTCTTACAGATATTCGATGTGTTCACCCTTAGTCACAAGGAATATATCAGCGCTTTAGTCAGATTCTTGCCAAACAGGGTGGATGAAGCGGGCAATTGCCCGGGGTGCCGTGTCAGTGATGACGTCTTTAAAAAAATTATATGTATATAAAACAATTTTATTTTTATTAATGCATAAACCCTCTTTGATGGCCACTTTGTCTCACATGCTAATATTGCAGGAAACTAAACTGCCTATCACGGGGAGATCAAGGCTCAAATTTCAATCTGGTTTACTGAGGGTGGTTTTTACAAACTTGTTTTCCACTCTCCCTCCATGAAAATGCGGGTACACTTCATTTTAATATAACTTCCCTAATCCATAAAAGCATAATAATAATTAGTACAAAACATATAACCTGAATGGGTAGTAAGATGCTGTGCTAAACAAAAATGCACAAGCTGTTAAAATATATTTGGTATGCTAATTTCCTGAAACATTTCAGAATGATTTATATAATTGTTAAGACTACTTTGACACATACAGTTGGCTCGCTTGCTTCCCTACTTTAAACATAACACCGCAAAACACTTGTGATGCGGCGTTGTTTAAATACCGCACATTTAGTGAGTGTTCATAAGGCTGCCATAGCTTGAATTTGTTGACATGCATCAAAATCATCCGTAAGATCACTTTGGCTCTTTGATCTACTTCAAAAGATATACAACCTTTTTTGCATCATTTACAAAACTTTTGTGCATTCTAATCTGCCACTGAAATAGTCTGCCACACACAATGGGAATGCAGAGTTGACAGTCTTAAAGCTGTGAGCTCCCAATATGTTGAGATTCGTGAGTTTATTTGGAGTGTAGAATAAATGGTCAGTGATCCAACATTGTCATCAGAAACCAAGTCACTTTATCTACTTGGATGATTTGACTTTCATTTTTACTCTTGTCATATGGTACAGTCATCTTTTTCAAGTAAACATAGTGAGCGAGATGATGGAATCAAAAACTATTGATCTACATGAATGCAACCAATTTATGAATTATTGCATAACTTTTGTGAGATAGTCAGTGTTTAGGCTATGCATTGATTACAATGAAATAAATTACATCTGATTTGAGGATTGATACTTACATTAAAGCAGCCAGTTGTATGAGAGAAAGAAAAAAAAAGAATATTTGATTACAAAGCTGTTGATGAAAATCCTCAAAATTTAGAAGATAATTTCCAAAACAACTTTTTCCATGCACTTATTGGTAAGAACTTATTGGTAACTTACAAAGGCATTCTACTCGTCTATCATTTCACAACAAAACATGGGTATTTCTCTTTGTCTACAAGTTTAAATAGTTTCAAAGAAAATTCAACTGCTCGATCCCTGCTCAGAGTTAGAGCTTGCTCTTTGTAAAGATACAATCGCTCTAGTCTGAATCGAACATTGATGTATTCCAGCTGTCAGAGGAGTGAAGACATGTTCAGCCCACAATTGTGGATATAACATCAATCACACCTATGTAAGTGCTACAACATATAAACAAAACATAAACACATGGGCTCTTTCCGAAGCTCTTCATATCTTGTGACCATACCAATCACTCCAGCCAGTGGCAGCCAAGTTCTATTAAGTTGAAACTTATTAAACCCTATTGGAGGTTCTAACTGGTACAGGATAGTCTTTCATCCATGTAAATATTAGCCATTGAAAACAAAACTGCAGAGGGAATTTATTTTAAAGTGATTATGTGTCAGACGACCTGCAGAGGTCGAAGTCAAATAACGATGATGATAATGATGATGACTTCTTTAGTATCGATGAAGGGAAAAAAGCAATATAATAACCATTTAATTACAGACAGAGAAGTATTTAATGACATATTATTGACATGCATAGTAAGTTTTATTTCACACATAAAACTGAGGTGTGTGTAATTGGTTTTGTTAACTCAGAAGTAATTTGCTTGTATACAATTTTTAGTTTATTATTATCATCATTATCTTTTAATTGTTGTTATGTGTTTGATTTATATCACAGTACAATATAGTAATACTTTTTTAGTAATAATTGAGTCATTAAACCTTTAATGCTTCAATTAACATAGCTTTGTGATTAGCGATCAAGACACTATTGAAATATTTTGCGCCTCAACATTGTTGTCTAATGTTGGGGTGTGAAAATATTTCAATAAAGAAAAAATTTAAGTGAAACGCTATAGTTATGGAAAAAAGTGGGCCAAACAAATAATTTGCAATTCTTGTGAATATTCTTGAACTTAAATCATAGAAACTTGTTTTCCTTGGTTAGGGACTTGATTTATAGAAACATGTAAATACAATAAGTTAAGTATTCTAATTATTATTTTCTATCCTCAACTCTTCACAGAAATTCAAATATATTTTCACTGTTAATTTGGGCCACATCAGAGTATAAAGAATAAAGTTACAAACGTGCATTAAAATCCACTAATCAATAAACAAGAAAAACAATGGGCATGAACATATGTACTGCATCCATCTTGTAATTATATCCAAGTTGAATGGAACAAAGAGAAGGGGCCTGCGCTTTGTGCCAGGTCTGAGCACTGAGACTTTGGAAGATGTATTTAGCTTTTAGTGACTGTAAACATGTTTTAACAGGAGAGGATGTTGGGAAATGAGAACTAACCCACCCCAGTTGTACAAATAGTCTCACTCTTCACAGTTAGAAGTAGTTCAGAGAATGTGTTCATTGTGTGCAGTGTGTGATTCTTTGTTTGACTAGTTTATTGTTTAAATAATATGATATATCGGGTGAAAACATTATCCATGGGCAGAATTTCTTTAAATATGAGAGGAACATTGACATAAAGTTTCACTGCTAAGGTAAATTATATAAAGATATAAATGTAGTCCTGCAAACTAATGTACTTATTTTGGTGTGTGTACAAATTAAGGATTTCAAGAAAGTACTAATATTTCAAATTAAAAAGATTTGAATTGACGTTAGGAATATTTCCAACAATATATTTTAATAGGCTATTAGTTGAGCATAAAATAATGTTTCTGTTCATTAACATAGATGACAAATCAATGATATCTTTTATTTAATTTTATAAAACAAATCAACTAAAATCAAATACACTATTTCCTCCACCCCCTCCCACCCCCTTGAGGTGATAATTAACAGTTTTAGCCGCACCAAAGTAGAATTAGATAATTCACTCTATTTTATGTTTTTAGGCATTCATTTTAAAATGAGATGAAACAACTATGAAAGATTACAAGGCCTTAACAAATTCTCTTTTTCTTTCAAGATGTATTAAACAAAGATAATTAATCCCATCCTCTGTCCCAATAACACATGATAAATACACTGTGCAGTTATTTTCCTCATAAGTATGATATCACTTTGTATTTTTAAATATAGTTTTATTTTATAATTACATTTTAATTGGTCAACAAACATTTAAAAAACCAGAACTTAATTAATAACCAGAATGTTTGTTTGTAGAGACAGAATTAACATATTCTGGTTTGACTCCTTGCTCTCAAGTTACCTCTTTGATCAGGATTGGTTTGCATTTAAAATCATGATATATCTATTTTTATATGTCATTATGAAATTATGAAATTGGAATAAAGCTAAAACATTTTATTTTAAACTTTAATATTATGACGACTTCCGCACGTCCATCATAGACTCTGCCTTAAAATATGAGTGAAGAATGGCCATGGGCACGGGACGAATCCTGGATAGCTCAGTGGTAAGAGCATTGGCGTACTAAGCCGAAGGTCCCGGGTTCGATTCCCGTGTCCAGGTGTCATTTTTCAATTTTCAGAATATGATATCTAAGTGGTGTTAAGCCCCACTAAAATGTTAGATGATAGCTTCAGCTATCTGATTCATTAATATATTTAATATTTTTGTTTGGAAACACTATCTTCTTCTGTTTATCTATCCATATGTATTATATGTAAAAATGTGCTTCCCTGCTAGATTTGTATGTCTCTTTTCATACATCTATCAATTTTTCTTGTACTGGTACCTATATGTTCAACTCAAATCTGTTAAAACATCCCATAAAATAAAGGTTAGCTAAATGTTAAGTTCTCATGTTTATCATCCTGGTGCTTGGGATAGTTCATTTTCACTCCCAAGCACAATTTTGTGCAGTGTATTGAAATTCCTTATCCTGTTTTCACAATCTGATGGTTTTAGTTCTCTCGTGGTTTATACTAGCGCTTGAGTGTATGACTCAAAAAGATTGTCTCTACAATCTTACAAAATAGCAACAATTTGAAAAATATAACCGCCCTGGGTGACATCTCAGTGGTCTGGATTGTTAGACTGACATTTGCACTATTTACTGTTGGTGGAGAGGTCTGAGTTTGAATCCTGGCCACATTTACTAAAGACACTAAAGTAGTCGAGCACAAAGTCATACATTCTATAAATCAAGTGTGTATATTTGGTCAGTGGGCGGATCTTGTCCGTCAGTATGAGCTCACATGCCGGAGGATGAGCTGGAAGTAGAAAAGAGAGTTGCCTGCATTTAAATGCGCAGTAACTGTGCACTTGTCCTGGCAAGCAAATCAATGTCATCTCTTCAGACCTGCCCTTGAAGTTTAGTATACCCCTAAACTCAATATTGGGTTTTACAACTATTATGTCCCCTCTGTTTATCAGTCCCAAGACTACAGCCGAAACAATTCATTATATTTCATTAAAATTTGATATTTAATCGTCATGCCCATACTTCTAGGCCAAACCATTGATTTTGATTCTAGTCCTTTAATTAAGGGTAGTTTACTTATCTCATTTTTAAACATTTGAAATATTTCAAAACTAACATTTTGGAAAACATTCTAAACAAATCTTTATTAAGGAATGAGTAAATATAAGTTAAGACATATATTGTTATTTAAATAATTCAGAAGATATGATTTCAAATTTAAGATTCTATAAATGTCAATACTAATGAAAATGTATATACAACTGAAAGACACTGGACAAGTTATTTATAATCTTGGAATAACAATTAACTTATAACTTAAATATTATATATTATATCTCTTTAAGGCAAACCTCTTTTCGCTTTATGAGGTAATTGTATTATGTTTGGTTTCCTCTTGTAGGAAGTTGCGTTTCCCACTCCTCCCTGATGAGTTCCGATGGAATGAAACCTAGGTTGGGGGATTTGGCGGTGACTTCTATTTTCTTTCAGAAAGTGTGAACTGTGTTCTTCTCTTCATTGTTAAAGCTATATTTTGTTTGTCCCTTTTATATGTTTCCATCCACCTTTCCTGTAGCTTCTTACAAATATTATACAACTTAAATATGATGAAATTTTGTTATAAGTTAATTGTTATTCCAAGATTATAAATAACTTGTTCAAGGTCTTTCAGTTGTATATGCATTTTCATTAGTATTGACATTTATTAATTCTAAAATTTGAAATCATATCTTCTGAATTATTTAAATAACAATACACATGTCTTAACTTATATTTGGAGATTAACTATCACAAGCTAAGGGAACTCTACACACATTTTCCTGGACAACAACTTCTATATCATAAGGACCTCAGACAATACTTTATTTAGATTAATTTAAATATGACAAGGACCCCTTTTTACCATAATTTAGAGCTATCTTGATTGTTTAACAGATGGCAGCACTAACTCATAGAGTTAAAATTGGACTTTCCCCCTTTCCCCCTGTACCTTAAATTTGTTCAAATTGGGTATCTGGGGAGACTTTTACATTGCAATTAAGAATATTTTTTCGTTTTTATGGATAGCAATTATTTGAGGATAGTTTACTGAGGAACAGAAGGACTGCTCAGAGGGTTGTAAACATCTGAATGTTTGAGATTTGATGGTGGTAACCTAAATAATGAGTGGCTCGAAATTTACAGAACTAATATAAAATAATATTCCATGGGATTCTTCAAAACAAGCAGAGGAAGGGCTCATACTTGGTCCTTAAAGTCCCTGAAGTTCCTAAACTAAAACAAAGTCCCTAAAAGTCTCGTTTTTCAATGCTAGGTCCCTAAAGTCCCTAAATCTAGAGGTATGAAATTTTTTTGAGTGGCATATGTAGATTTGTATGACTTTCAGTTTAATTTCTTAGGCCAGTTGCAGAAATTCAGGTCCAATCTCTTTAAAAATTGGAGAGTTTTAACCTTTAGTCCCGGGAACGACGTTGAACTGCTTCTTTGATGACGAAGAACTTGAAACATTTTGGAAATAAGTTTTTGAAGTAAGGAATGACACCAAATACAAGGATGTAACAAAATTAATTGCCACATGTTAATGGCGATGTTGAGCGAAGCTTTTCAACATCTGGACATGTGATTACAGAGCAGACATCTGCTATGAAAGAAGCAGCTTTGACTGTCATAGACACTTTGAAGGTTTTTGGTAATACACCTGCTGTGTTCTTATCACTAAAGAGCTCATGGAAGAAAGGCAAGAAGTATCATCCATACTTAGAGGAGCCCTAGCTCAGAGAAAGATAAGGAGAGAGCAAGAGAAAGGCCAAAAGAAGAAATCCTAAGAGTAGAAAGTGAAGAAAAGAAGGCGGCTTTTGACGAAATTAAGAAAAATTGTGTTCTCCGATATAAGTTCCCATTAACTTCCACTAAACCTCTTTCTTAGCTTCCACTGCGGCTTCATTTCTAGGTTAACTCGAAGTTTACTTGAATTTATTATTTATTGGTGAATGTAACTTGACACATTAAAAACCAGAGATATATTTTTTTGTTCATTGTATTTATTTTAAAGTAAATGTATTAAACTTTTAAGTAATATTTGAAGACTGACTTGTCCAAAAGTGAATAACAGTACATCGTGAACTTGAGCACAACTGTTTAAAGCTCAGTTGTACAAATGTGAATGATAGCAGATCGTTGATCCAAGCTGAACTGACAGAACTGAGTTAACTGACTTTGTTGAACTCTACTGGGTTGAAATGACGTCTCGCCCGCGTGGAAGACAGAGAGGAAGACCGTGTGACCTGCCCTCTAGCGCCACACATGGCAGGCTCATAGTTCAACAGCGCGGGTGATACGTAGAGTGTGACGTTACACTCTACAGTTTTATATTAAAACACACACACACACTCTCTCTCTCTGTGTCTCTCCACCCCCCCCTTTTTTTTCTCATAGCTCATTGAAATTGAAATCTAGGCAGCACTGTAATCTTTCCTTACGCCACTGTTGTGCTACAGACAAGTCAAAATACTTGTTTTCACCAATACTGGGCACCTCAGATATATTTCTATCACTTCCCAAGACACCAACATTGTTTTCATCCAAGTCGCCAAATACTCAATCACTTACTTCAAACATTTTAAATTATCTAAAATAAATATCAAAATAGCGGCAAAACATTACGAGGAACACAGGCCAAATTATGGTCTGTCATATATAAGCTATAATTAGTATGGATATCTGTTGCCAGAGTACAGTGTAAACAATGACTTTATCTTATTGTTATCTTGTGGTCTTCTGATGAACCTCTTGTAAACAAAATATCTTGTGCTAATAGATTTTTACACTGCAAGATTCAACATGCCCGTAATAACTCGGGCAAATAATTTCCTGCACAAACAGGCTGCCCGTAATAACTCGGGCAAATAATTTCCTGCACAAACAGGCTGCCCGTAATAACTTGGGCAAATAATATCCTACACTAACAAGCTGCCCGTAATAACTCGGGCAAATCACGGAAGCGGTTAGAAGGAAGTAATAACGAGTAGAGGTGTAAAAGAAAAGTACTTCTATATTTCTGTATTTTGAGAACAGTTAAGACAAGCTAAAAATTGAATGAGTTTATGTATTGAAAAGAGCTAATTTTTTTTTTACCTCAACCAGCTAAGTGAGGGGTCTTTTTTTTTATAAGAAAAACATTCATTTGAATGACATTTTTAAAGTCCCTAAAATATACCTGAATATGGAGTATAAGCCCTGCAGAGGGAACATAAAAAGTCTGAAAGTTCGAATTTTCAAAATAAGAGGTTGGGAAATAGGGGATAAGGAAGTTGGAAATTTCCCAATTAATGGGGGGAAATATTTTTTGGGGTGGTATAAAACTGAAATTTGGCAGGAATGTATAGAGTAGGATAGTTAAAAAGCGTTGAGCATTTGAAATTTAAAAATGGCAAATTGGGAAATGAAAGGGCTCCAAATTTAAAATCTAATCTAAATAGCAACTATCTGTTGTAGACAATATAAATGTTTGCAGATAGACAGAAGGAATACTCTAATAAAATACCAGAACAGCATGAATATTTAAAATTTCAAAATAGAGAGGGGGATATAAAATTCCCAAACAAATATAAAAGCTGCACCACTTTTCGGTGTGGTAAATAATGGAAATTCAACAGCTAGGTAGGACATTTCCAGATAATCAGAAAAAATAAAAATTTCAAAACCGGAGTCAGAGAAATGAAATGAGGCAGGCAAAAAGTAACCTAAGACTAAACTAAATCATAAAACAAAGCTTATCAAAAATAGGGTCCATAAGCTTACTAATTATATAGATAGTTAAAATTGAGGTCAAAACTAGCACTTACCGAATAGTGACACACTCAAAATAAACTACGTCTGGTAACATGTTTCAATGGGCGCTCATGCTAAGTTTCTCAATATGTTTCTTGTCTCTGATCTCATTAAGTGTTATTTTTGGATTGTGATATGTTTTTACCAATATTGTTATTATAATCTCTCTCGGGCAATGATTGCATCCATTTGTGCATTCAATTGTTGCTTTATGCGTGGGCTGGGGACTGTTTTAAAATTCAATATACAGTATTGTAACTAAATGACTACTATAACTGTTTTGGGAGTAACATAGTCAATTTGGATAAATGGTAGAATAAACACTACTACTCAATCATGTTTACATCATAATATTAAACAACATTTTCAAAAATAATTTCTTCAAATAATTATTTCTCAGCTAAACAAATATATAATTTAAAAAAATCATAATTGTACTTCAGAATAAAATATTGAATAACAATTTTTGAATCCATTTTTTAAAAGAATAACTTTACAAAGAAGACATAATTTTCTTAGAAAAAACAGCAGCGCATATATACTTATTTATAATATAAAGATACCACCAATACCCATTTTTGGGGGAAAAAAATCGAATTATCACAAAGATTTTCACGTTACATAAAAAAACATGTATAAAATGCCATATAGTTTAAAACACTTCCCACATACCCATTTTGAACAAAATCTTTAAGGACATTTTCTAAAAATCTCAAATTTTTAAAGATTAGTGATCAGAAAACTAGGCCTACTTTTGAATTAATTTAGCAAAAAATATATACATAATGTAATAATTATAAAAAATAACTTCTCAAATACCAATTTTGAATAAAATAATAAAGGTAATTTTCAAAATACTTTTATTTGTAGACTACCCTTAAATCAATTTTTCCCTAAAAACAAGTTTAAAATGCTATTTATATTTGCGTAACAACCGCTTTGGTGGCCGCATTGTCTAAGGCAATACTCTCGCAATAGACTAGATTGGCGGATGGGGGGGGGGGATTGTAGTTCAATCCTGGTCAGTTGTACTGAGAGTGGCTTCACACTCTCCCACCAAGCAAATGTGATTCCTAACCTATTAGTGTAATTAGTACATAAGTGTGTAAACTTACGAGGCAGTAAGACGCAGTGCTAAGAACTCTTACACGGAGAAATGTATAACCTTTACTGGAATGTGTGTTGCGGTACTCCCTATTAATTACACCATCCGATTCACAAAGATCCATTCTATGCTCCCATACCAGTCTCCTTTTTATTTTTCAGGCATTTAGGTCTTAACATTTGAACAAAATGTGTTTTCTTGTAATTTTAAAGTGGAAAAATTTAACTTATGTACCATATTTACAAGTGTTTATATGTATAGAGGCATTGAAGATAATCTTACAATCATCCCAGTAAAAACCAAACTGGGGTGATATTAACAATTTTATTAATATCTGATTTAGACAATATCAGAGTCCAATTTTTAGCTGATCAATATTGATAATGTTTTACTTTATTATGTGTGTTATAATATCTATCATTAGTGACATCTGCAGATCACATGCCTTGATGTGGGAATATGTGACACTAGATCAATCACCTTTCTAGCTGTCTTCCTATCAAAATTGGACTGTAGTATATCCACCTCCCCCCCCCCAGGCTATTTTCTACCTGATATTATCACTGGTGTTTTGTCCTCTTGTGTACTAATGTAGGTGCACTTATTTTTATTATCTAATCCCCACTTGTTGAAGTACTTTATGAACCCTTATATTGAATATAATGAAAATAGAATACACATTAAACAATCTTTTGTGCATATAAATATATAAATCGACTGTTTGCAGCCTGTGGCCGGGTCAGTTTAGTAAAATGCCTCCATGCTTCCCACAAAGATCATTGCATTTATTAGTTGAGCAACTTTTATAGATGTAGAATGATTATTTGTGTTAGCTTATGAGCTAAAAAAAATATTATTCAACCCATTTCACAAAGAATTTAAAACAAACAGATTAATCTTCCCCAGTGCAGCCAATAGAGTTAATTACCCTCCCAGCAAGTCAGATGTGCTAACTCTCCTAGTTGGGTAATATTACCCTCCCAGTAAGTCAGATGTGCTAACTCTCCTAGTTGGGTAAATTACCCTCCCAGTAAGTCAGATGTGCTAACTCTCCTAGTTGGGTAATATTACCCTCCCAGTAAGTCAGATGTGCTAACTCTCCTAGTTGAGTAATATTACCCTCCCAGTAAGTCAGATGTGCTAACTCTCCTAGTTGGGTAATATTACCCTCCCAGTAAGCCAGATGTGCTAATTCTCCTAGTTGGGTAGTATAATATGTAATTAATATTTTCACTTGTGTTTGGTTAAAAGCAACAGATATTTTTATCTCAGATTTGTAAACTATTAACAGTCTTTCAGCTGCCTGCATCTATTTGGAGGGAGCCTCACCAAATGCAGAGGTTCTTCTCATACGGATAATGAAACTTCTTCAGAGAGTTCACAATGCTCTGCTGATTCAAAACTATCTCTGGACTCTACAAAAAATGTCAGTCTTTCTTCAAGATCCGTTGTCAGTGAATTTAGGTTGGGATCTGATAAAGTGCAGCAATCTACTAATCTAATACCTGTTGTAAGCTCTGAAAATACTGGACCTCCTTCATTACATACAGACAAACTACCTTTGTCTCCAATCAGGCTCATTTCTACAAGCATTGATAATGATAAGCTCACTTTGAGTTTTCCAAAAATTAATATTTTATCTAGTTCAACAGATTCTAATTTTGTTTTGGAATCCACAGCTGAAACTATTTCAAGGTCACAAAGTTCTAACATTGACCAAAATTCCAGTGATTGTCAAAACTCGCTGTGCTTCACAGAACCTACTGTTCCATTGAAATTTGATAACACTTATATTCCAAAATCCAATCTGGATGCATCTTTACTGTTGGATTATTCAGATGCTAAACTTTCTTTTGAAGCTTTGAACAAACAAGCTATTGATCCTACAGACATTCAACTTATTCTAGACTCTGTAGAAAACAATAAACTTCAAGGAGCTAACAAGACAAAACTTTCAGCCAACTTTGGCAGTAGACTCCACATAGACTCAACTAATATTCCAGCCAAGCTCTCCTCTCACAACGATGATCTTGATTTACTAGCAAGCTCTACGAAAACTGGAGTAATCCTTGATCCCAATAGTGTGGAACATCCAACGAATATGGCAGATGCTAAACTTCATTCTTCATCTGCATCTGCTCATATTTCTTCAAAGCTGGCAGCAAATAAGGTTGATATATTTTTTCAATTTCTTTCAAGGACCTATTTGTCTTGTCCGGAGTCTAATTTTTGTGTTTTATTTTTGCAACCTATAGGAGTGTTGTCTCATCTGTGGGTGTGTATGTAACTCAGTCTTAGACGTCAGCGTATGATTGTTTTGTGATTATATCCCTGTGTTTGTCTGCATCATGCTTCCATACTTCTGTCTATCCACATTGATGGAATGCTTTCTGGATTTTGAAGCCAAGTAGTAAATGGGGTTCCTTGAGACTTAATACAATTCTACAGAGCACTACACTTCTTGTTAAATTTTAACTCTTCTAAATTGAATTCTTTACTGTTTATTGAGATGAACACTAACCTAAATCTATCCTATTCTGAACATTATATTAAACATAAAGCAAATAAAATATGGAGAAATATGACTAATTGGCATCAAATGCAGTTTTGACCATACAAGAAGATGAATCACAGATGTTGCCTGCCTGGTTAGATTCCATCTCAGTGCACGATAAGTGGTCGGATTTCAAGTCTAAGTTTGACTGGAAGAAGGTCACTTATTTTTATTTCGTCTGTGGGGAGTTGTCCTAACATACTGTGTGTAATTATGTCTTATAGATGTTTAGTTAATGGGATTTAAACTTACATTGAATTTGGTTCATGTCTATTTGAAAAGTCATGGATAAATACCTTATGGGTATAATAACATTTTATAAATATTTAATTTCAAGGCTTAATAGTTTATTTACTTGTTTCTCGGCACTAAGATAATGGCCTATACTGCCTACTTTGCTATTACAAGTGTTTAAACGCTCTATTAAGCTATAAGCTATATTTATATATAAATTAAAAAATAAATTAGTAATTTTTCCTTCATATGCTTACTTTTTGTATACAAATATGTGGGTGACCCGTGGGGTATAGCAATGCCTACCCAACCCCAACGGATTAAGATCAATAAAATTTGCTCACACATCCCATCCCAATTCTGCCAATGTATTGTAAAAAAATAATGATTACAACATGGTTTTTTTTGTTTAAAATCATTCCAAAATGTCATAGCTGTGCAAAATTAATGGAGCCTGCAAAGACTCGCGATGTTTTGCCAAAGGCTTGTTATAACCTTTATTTAGTTCGCAGGTGACCTGGTGGTCTAGGGGTAAGGTGTCAGACTTCTGTGCTGGCGGCCGGGGTTCAATACTTTGTCCCGGCAAAGATTTATCTGATTACCAAACCCTTCCTTCACCTCTGACAAGACGTGTATTAATCACATCTTGTGAATGTGGGGAATGCCAGGCCTCCACCGTGGTTCGGATTCCACGTTAAACTGTAGGTCCTTCATTTCATCTTACAATCACCCCACCATTACACATTAGCGTAAGTGCGTATAACCCGAATGGGTAGTAAGACGCGGTGCTAATAATAATAATAATAATAATAATAATAATAATAATAATAATTTAGTTAGCGGTCTAACTCAAGAGTTAATTAACTGTTCAATTTGTGGGGTACCTGCTTCCGTGGCTGCATGGTCTAAGGCATCACTATCGCAATAGACTAGACTACCGATAACAGGGAGATTGAGATTAAAATCCTGGTCGGATATACTGGGTGGTTATTCCTAATAGCTTTTCCACTATCGCTTCACAGAAATGTAGGTACACTTCCTCTAAATTCAACCTTTCTCATCTCTAATTCAATGGCATAATTAGTACATATGCATATAATATGAACACCGAACAGGTAGTAACAAACACAGTGCTAAGGATTAGGATAGTAATTAAATAAAGTGCACCAGCATTTTCAAGAAGAGGGGAAGAGAAACCCACACAGTTAATTACAGATTGAAAGCATTCCCCGTGGATTTGGTTGAAATTAGAACCTCTCTCCAACTCTCTGTCACAGACAAGTTAGCTTATCTTAAGCCTTACATAGTAGACTATTTAATCACTAGCGAGGAGTGTTTTTAAATAGACAAGCAAATAGGCACTAAAATATGGGACTTACCGAACATAATAGGCACTTAAGGGGGAGGGGGGAGATAGAACACCCACAGTTTAACTAGCTATTCACGTTGCTGTTTTCTATAGCACCACATCTTATCGTTTGGGTTATACACATATGTTGTACTCCTTAGCTAAGATGTTAAGGGTTAGGAAGGAAGGTAAGATTTAAAGGAAGTGTATCTGTACTTGAGTGGAAGGAGAGTGAAAAACCATTTAGTAACACCTTAAGTACACTGGACAGAAATTCTAATCTTGATCTCCCCTTCATTGACAGTCCAGTCTACAATTGTAGCATTTGCTACAAGTGCAAATATCTAAGTTGTAAAATCGAGACTTACCCCATTGCACGGATGTCGACCCCAGTTGAGCCAGCTACGAACACTACACTCCCAGCCACAAGTAACGCGCCCGGCCTCAACAACATGCCACGATAGGCTAAGCCACCGCCCGGCCTCAATGTCCATGCGTAAAAAAAAACGGGCCAAAGAACTTTAGAAGAAAATAAAAGACTCTTCATCCCAGTGTCAAGGCTGTTCCCAAGTGGTCTAGAAATGAATGGAAGGGGGAGATTCCATCGCGTGTGGATTCCTCCCCTTGTTTATTCTCTTTGGAATACCACCCCTCCTTGTGTGGTCCCTTCGTTCTGTGTTCCGTGAGATGTGCTTGATGATATATAAGACTGGTTTTGAAAATGATAGAACACTCTTGGACATGCTTCGGTAATAGTTGGGCAAGGCTGAGGCTTCGGTTATTATTTATAAAATGTAATCAAAATTTTCTCTCAGCGTATTTATTTACTTTCTGTCTTTTAAATTCTCTTTCGGCATAATATTAATAATGTCTTTTTCTTTTATTGAAATGATTGGACTCTGGTCACACATGATTAAGCAGAGACTTTAGATAATTTAAATATAGGGATATTAAATGTTTTGGCATATTTATTGTTTATTTATCTCAAACCTTTTGAGTAATGATCAAATTTGTTTTGCTCGGTTAAATATTAGATCTTGGAAATGTTTATTAACTTAAATTAATCTTGTTGTTAACCTTGAGTTCTAAGTATTAAGGTTATAGTTATGAGGTTGGGCGCTAATTGTAGGACAGCGCTATTGATGAAATGGTTGGAAAACTTTATAGTAATTTTGATTATTGAACGCAATTCTTTTACCAGGATTAGCGAATATATTGTTGGTTAATTTTAGGATCAATATTAAAGTTTATTGATTTTATATATTTTTTATATATGAGGAGCCAGTGTAGTACTTTTTCATTTGTATCACTACGAAGTTTGTTTTGAAAGTTACGGGCAATACTCAAGTCAAATTATTGTTAGTATTGGAAAATAATTCCTGAGGAATTTTTAGATGAAGGTTTTGTATTTGCAGTCTTTGGAGACTGATTGGAATAAACAATGACTTTTGTGTATGATATTGTTAATCAAGATCAAGAATTTAATTGTTAATATATTGTTGCTTTCTTCAAGTTAAACTATTGTGTCATGATGAGCACGATTTTTGTATATTATCAATTCAAATAAGGACTTCTTCCTTATTTGACATGTTGCAATTATTTAATTCATTCTTTTAATAAATGATAAATTCTGTTGACTTCTTGATTTATGATACTTTCCTATTACTTATATATCCTTAGGTTTTATAACTTCCCTACTTTAAGAGGTTTTTGTTTTTGGTGGGTGGTCCAGCGGTACATTTAACCATTGTTGAGGCTGACCGTCGGGTATAGTCCGCAACCAGATTGGGTTGCGAGTTCTGGGTATAGTTGTACTCAGATTTTCAATATTTTTTATAACTCACACAACTCACTCTTATTGCCGTTTTTATTAGTTTTTTTATTTTTGGACCCTACTTGGTAAGTTTTGGGTTAGGAATAGGGTTCACAATGAGAGTGACAGCTTAGACCATTCACCCATTGCAGTGGGTCAAACGCTGCTATTCACGATATACATTTATAGGTTTTCAGTAAGGAAATAGGTTATATTTGCAGAAATAATGTTTTTATACTTTGAAAAGCCGATAAGTTAAATAAAATAACATATATAATTGCTTATGTTATATTTAAATCTTTATTACATTACGACCTGGAATGCTTTAAAAACGAAATTCAAATGAAATGAAATTACAGTGGTTGGTCAGGTATCTACAGTTTACAGAGTTCACATTGATTTGATTATATATTTTATTAGCCAGAGAAAGTGTAATTGTATTTGGGTGGAGAGAGAGTTGGAAACCATCCTCGGTACACCCAACCAGGATCGAACCACGATCTTACAGTCATTGGTAGTCTAATCTATTGCGAAAGTAGCGCCTTAGACCATGCGACTGCTAAAGTGGCTGATTTGATTATTGAAGTAGACTAAATTTAGGTGTTCAAAAAGTTATATTATTGCTAGGGCTTACTAAATTGTCTACATGATTTTAAATTATCCCTTTCCCCCTAAGTTTAGGAACGCACAACTTACCCATGATACCAGCATTCTAAGGGGGTGATTGGGCAGAGTAATATTACTTTCTTTTGTTCAATAGATATATTCTGCTAGTTAAATTGACAGCCATTATATCTGCTATGTACGATTGTAGTCGACCTTGATAGAATTTGTGTTATTGTAAAGCATACAATAGCCCCATGGCTTTTTTGGTGCTGACTGACAGCTCACAGCTAGGTATATACCTACATTTTTACTGTCAAAAGTGACAGCTGCTAGACACATGGTTTTGCAGATCATATGGTTCAGCGTAGGGATATATAGTTTAGTCTGGTAGCGTTTAAAAGTTGTCAGATGTTAGCTGTGAGCTGTCAGTCAGCACCAAAGAAGCCATGGGGCTACTGTACAACCAGGAGAAGAATACAAACTATGTTAAATATGAACTTGATACATTAAAAGGTTAATATATCTTGGAAGTTTAAATTCATCAAAGTTTGTACAATGACAGCTTTAATCAGAGAATATTAATGACAAGGGCTCACATTATCAACGCACAGTTCTAAGAAATGACATGGGATTATATTATCAACACGCAGTTCTAAGAAATGACACGGGCTTATATTATCAACACACATTTCTAAGAAATGGCACTGGCTTATATTATCAACACACAATTCTAAGAAATGACACTGGCTTACATTATCAACATGCAGTTCTAAGAAATGACACTGGCTTATATTATCAACACACAGTTCTAAGAAATGGCACTGGCTTATATTATCAACACGCAATTCTAAGAAATGACACTGGCTTACATTATCAACATGCAGTTCTAAGAAATGACACTGGCTTATATTATCAACATGCAATTCTAAGAAATGACATGGGCTTATATTATCAACACGCATTTCTAAGAAATGACACTGGCTTACATTATCAATATGCAGTTCTAAGAAATGACACTGGCTTATATTATCAACACACAGTTCTAAGAAATGGCACTGGCTTATATTATCAACACGCAGTTCTAAGAAAATTAATATAATTTTTTGAACACTTGTAATAGCAAAATCTCACTTTTTTCTAAATTGAATATTACATTTGTTTGTCATAAAAATAAATAAACCCATTGACTAATTTTTAAATCTTTGATTTGCAGTTAAAGTAGCATCCTAGGTGGAGAAATGTATTGCATCTTTTTCTTTACTTTGCTCCTAAAAAGCTTTTTTTATAAACAAATATGTTAACTTAAATAGATTAAATAATTGGACATCAACTGATATATTATTTGTCATTTGATAAAAGGTATATTTTTATAATTAATTTTAAATTAAATATCTTAAAAATAATATTACACAAAATAATTAAACTCTTAGAAATATTTGCTATTTGTATTGTTTCTAGGCAGATGCCATTAATCTTTAATTTGTATTAAACTTAGTTGACAAATGACACCTAGACACGGGGATCAAACATAAGACTTTTGGTCCAGTACCCCAATACTCTACCATTGACCTATCCAAGAATTGTCCTGAGCTCTTGCTCCTTCATCACTCGTAGCTTACAACAGTGTGACGGACATGTACTCATAGCTTATGACAGGGTTATGGACATGTACCATGATCAGCTCCAGGGTAGCTCTGTTAGAGCATTGAATTGATAGGACAAAGGTCCCGGGTTTCATTCCCTTGTCTAGATATGTTTGTTTAACTAGCCTAGATCTAACTTGATCGAAGTACCTAGAGACTTCATTTATAACTAAAGTTAATTTCCTCCTTCAAGAGGGTTTTATTATGTTATACATATTGTGGTTTGGATACATGTTTATTCATATAAGCTCAACAATTTATTATTTCAATTGTACATAACCATATTGGGTCCAACCTTATTATTACACCTATTAATGTTTATTTTTCTTACACCACTAATATTTCTGGCCGGGGGTCAAAACATATCTCCCTGTCACTGGCGATTTAGTCTCTTGCAAGAATGATGCATTTGACTGTGTGACCACCAGTGCAGATCCTTTTAATGTATCTTAATCTCCATTTTATTACCAATTTATTATTGTTACATTTGTAAATATGAACAAGATAAAGTAGTTAAAAATATTTCCACCCAATGTTACCATTTCTATTTATATAGAAGTATTACAATTTGTATTCATAAATATAAGCATGGTTTTGCAAATGATTGTAAACATTTTTATTAATTGTGCATTATAATTTATAAGTTGTTGATTGGTTCTTCATTTGGAGCAGTGCGAAAGTTGTTGCATTGCATTTGTTTATCCTGTAGTATGAAAAGGAGGCAGCAACTTCCTTGGTCCAAGATCCAGAGTCCGGGGTAATACGAAAAACTGCAAAATCTTCAAGTGTAGTGGGAATGATTTCTAGAATTTTTATTCAGTCGTTCACTCTGACATTCCTAGCGGAGTGGGGAGACCGCTCTCAGCTCGCTACAATCATCCTCGCCGCCAGAGAGGTAAAAATAACTCTCACATCATTTTTTTATTTTTCATGGCAATGAATCATCTTATATTTGAGCACAAATATGATATGATATATTTACCATGAAACATTATCATGACCTACATCTTGTGACCACCTTGCTACTATCCTGAACACTTCAACTCAAACTCTAGCTTTTGTTTCTCGTGGAACATCTACATACTTCTATACTTGATTGTACACATCACAACTAGCCTATAATTACCTGCATGGATATGTTAATGTAGACAAATTCTCACCAGAGACTTTGTGTTGGCTATGTAACTTCAATATTGTCAGCTATTGTAGGTTCTTTAGATTTACATGTTCTTGTTTATTTATTCTCTTTTGTTAATCCTTAATTCCTCTTTGCTTAAATTATATCCTCCGACATTTCATTGCATACCACCCCTTTTGATGCAGAAAATAAACACAACTGATTGTAGGCATACCCACGCCATTGGAGTGCAAATTTTACCTTGCAAAGATCAAATCATTTATTGAAAATTAACTTCATTCTTGGATATAGAATGTTTAAGAACTATCTAGAAATTAAAAGAAAAAAGAGAGAAATTTTAACTTAAAACAATAGGTTAAAATAAGAAGCAAGTAACTTATTTTGTTTGACTCTATTGTTTTGTTCCTTGTAATTTTACTGCTATGCTCATTTTGACTTATGTTTGATTGAGTTTAAAAAAAATAAATAATAAAAGATTGATTCTCTGCAACTCATAAACTAGAATAAATGGTTTGGTGCACCACACATAATTTCTCTTCTTTCTTAATATAGAGACATTCACTAAAAACTCTTTATGATCTGTGAAATGAAATAATAATTTTATACATTGTAGAAACATTACACCAAAGATCATAAATAACATAATAAACACTTTTACAGAAACCTTGAGAAATGAGAATATACTGGAAAAAAGAATAAGAAATAAAAGGAAAGGCAGGGGGTGAGAAGAACAGCATGGATTTTGGGAACAGAGGTCTACAATAGACTTGATCTTTGCCAAACAGCAGCTGGAGGAAAGAAGGGATGGATACATGATACATGGTATTTATAGATGTGGAGAAGGAATATCATAGTGTGGATAGAAATAAAGTTTGTAAAGCGATGGAGGAGGCTGAAGTGGAAAGATGAGTGGTAATGAGAGTGAAAAGCTTACATGAGGATAACTAACAGATATTGTGTTAAGACAGAGTGGGAGGATGAGGTGGTTCCAAATAAAATATGAATTGAAACAGGGGAATTGAAGTAGAGCTGAGAAAAGTACAGAAGGTAAAATATCTTATAAGTGTCATTGAGGAGAAAGGGGAAAGTAGAGAGGATTTAATGAGAAGTGTGTAAGAGACCTGCTATGGAGAAGAGAAGTGTCCTTGAAGTGTAAGGAAGTGTTGTACAGGACATATTTTGTACCCACTGTCACATATGAAGGAGAAACATGGACAGTGAATGTAAGAGAGACAAGGAAAGTTGAGGACATGGAAATAAAGTTTGTGAGGAGCATGTTATCTGTCACGAGGAGAAACAAGATCAGGAATGAAGTTATCTGGGAAAGAGTGGGGTACAGGGAGTACTTGAGATAGTAGAGGAAGCTAGACTCAGATGGTATGGGCATGTAATGAGGATGGAGAAAGTGAGGATGCCAAAGAAAATGATGGAAATGAAGTGTGTAGGAAAAGACTGCAAGGGCCACCAAGAAAGAGATGAGAGGAACAGATAACATAAATTGTGCAAGTGAGAGGAGAAGAATGGAAGCAAACAAAGGAGGGAAGTGGTGTAGTGATGGCGGAAGTTGAAGGTATTTTATGAAACTGATCGTGCCTCAGGCTGGAAACAGATTGTGGTGGTGATGATGGTGATTATGATGATAATGATAATGATAATGAGATAAGAGGAACTTCTTTGTCCACCAAAGTGAAAAACAATCAATTTCACTTGTCAAAGAGCTTCAATAAATATATATATATTTAAATATATTTATATAATGTATAAAAATATATTTAAAATCTATTTTTAAAAAACCAATAGTTTCTGAACTATAAACAAATATATATATATATATATATATATATATGTTTATAGCTCAGAAACTATTGGTTTAAAAAAAATATGTTTTAAATAAATGATTTAATTTGAAATAGTACTACATCTTTACAAAGATAAGTTATTTTGTAGCTCAAATAGTTGCAGAGATATTATCAAAATGAGAAATTTCTACTCTTGTATAATACCTGTAAAATCATTATTATGGGAAAACGATAATTGCCATTTTTTAAAATCTTAAACAATACATGGATACAAAATTTAATCATAGTCGATTGAACGGATTTGGAGATGATTGATTTTCTTTCTTTTTGTCCTTCACTAAACTAACCTTAATTTCGGGATTAAATATCTAATTCCAAAAATCCCTCAGGGAAACTCCACAGACGGACAACACCGCAAAAAGCAATTTTTGGATTTCATAAAATAACATTTAAAAAAATCCCAACCTTTATACCAACCACAATATTTGTATCTCAAAGGGGTCGATATAAAGTGAAAATGATTGCCTACAATTCGAAACAACGTCTAGCAACAGCCAAGCGCCATCTTGTCTTGTTTTTGACCTGATAAACAGTTTTTTGTGGATGGCTTTAATACTATTTACTTTACCCAAACATGATAGGACAATTTGCCTCTTTAGGTTTCTCTCGCTGGACAAATCTTAACATATTTCAACTTGTATTGAGATAATTCAAAAAGCTGATACTGTGACCACATTTTTCTGTTGTATTTTGTGTTCTGTGAATCCCCACTTATAAACAAGGCTATACAGATTGATAAAACTAAAAAAAAAGGGAAAATAAACTACTAAGAGTACATTTTTCCTTTTCCTTTAGTTTTATCAATTTCCTTTATTGTAAAATTATTTAGCCATTGGGTCACTTCATTTTTAAACATGATGAACAACCATTAATTTAACACTCAACTGAATATATGATTGTTATTATGAATGGATTATAAGAAAGAATGTTTCCATTTAGTTATTGTTTGTATTTTATATTATTTTGTTACAAATTTATATTTACTCTAATTTTTATAATTACTCTAAGATATGAAATTCATATTCAAGATTCAATAGTAAATTGGAGCTTGGGATTCTTAAAATAGTGGATTTGTCCCAACTCTAATTGCAAATGCTCTCACATTTGTGCAAAAGGAGGTTTGGAAACCCTTTGGTAAAAGCCACCCTCAATACAGTCTCCATCCATCACTGGCTAAACAGACTAGATGAGCCTGAGAGTTAGATAGTGTGCACAACAATGTTGTGAACAAAATGTTTGAAAATTCTCTTACATTGTTTAAACAACATTATTTTATCAATTTGAAGCTAAAGATAGCTTAGAAATATAACAGAGGATTAACCATCCTAGGTGAATTTATTTTGAAAGCATTTTGCAAACAAATAGTCAACAGACTTGCAGATTCTTTCTAAACAGACATACTTAGTGGCTTGCTTGATATACTAACATCCACCTACTCGACCTGATGATGGACACACATCCCCGCATGATTACAGGATGTGGTTGGTGTGGCAGTGGGAGGGGTGTTGGGTCATTCACTGTGCACTGGCCTGGCTGTCATGGGAGGAAGAATGATAGCACAAAGGATATCTGTGAGAACAGGTGAGATAACGTAACTGAGTACACGGTGTCTACCATTAGGGAACATCAGGGAAAACGGGAATTAGCCGGGAATAAGGTAAATTACAACAAAAATCTGGGGAAATGTTGTTTTACTCAAAATATGAAATATTGTAATCATTAAATCGGTAAATAATAATGTTATTCAAACTGTAGTTTTTTTGTTTGTAGCTGTGTAATATATTTTATAATTCTTAGTAAAAAATGTCAATACAAATTTCAAAAAAATGATTATTTAAATTATAAAACTTATTATTAATAAAAAAGATTAGTAGAAAAATGGGGGGGGGGGGGGGGGGGGGGG
>CABFVZ010002887.1:0-47877 GCA_902151445.1 Timema monikensis | reverse complement strand
GTCAAGTTGAGTAGACACCATGTAAGTAGTTTGACTAATGATGAGGATATCTGTGAGAACATTGAGGGTTTCATTTTGGGAACCTAAAACACATATTTAACAACTTTTTTAAAATACAAAGGAGCAAATACACACACATAGATTAAGCTTACTTTTCTTTAATTAAATCTGTTTTAAATATACAAAATACCTAACCATTTGTATGTACCTTAAAAATACATTTAAAAACTCTAGAAATAACTTAGACAAAGTCTCCTCCTATAAAAAGTTCAAACATAAACCAAAGCTATATCTTTTTACCCGCCTCGGTGGCGTATATGGCTAACGCGCTTGTCTTGTTGAGCTCAACTGCTGAGGACGTGGAGATTGAGGTTCGAATCTCGGTCGGGTAAACTGGGGGTGGTTTTTCTTAAATGGTTTTCCACTCTCCCTCCACGCAAATGCGGGTTCACTTCCTCTAATTCAACCTTTCCTATTCCTAATCAATTAGCGTAATTAGTACTTAAAGCGTATAACTCGAACGGGTAGTAAGACGCGGTGCTAAATAAATTTAAAAAATATATCTTTTTCATAATTTTTTTGATCAAATTTTTTCCCTGAGCTTATTAAAAATAATTAATACTATCAAAATTTGATAAAGCACTAAGACACATCTTTATATTATTCATTATAATAATTATATAATACGCCCAAAAATGGTGACTGTGCTTGTTAAAGAAATCGGTCACTTTATCAAAATTTTATAATGTACCAAAGAAAAAATCTGATCAAATGAATAGAAAATAGTAGAAATGAGACTTGTTATTTACAGATTTGCTTATAAAATAAGAGAAAAAGTGCAGTTAATTACCAGCTGTAAGAATATATTTCTTTATAAGAAAATTATTTGAAAGCACATTTAGTTGATTGTAGCTCTACAAATATATGCGATTGCAATATTACAATATATAAAAATAATAACTTGTATTAAATCACTGTCCTGTGTCTTTTTGTGGCAGTTACTCTGATTGGTGGAGCAGTGTTCCTGTTGTTTGCAATCACAGCGTTATTCCTCGACCCAAACGCAGAGTGACCCAGAACTCAATTAGGTTACAACTGTACAATAGAGTGCCTCAGATAAAAACTGTGATGAAAGGGCAAGCTTGAAACCGTGACATTGACTTCCCAAACCTCGGAAATGTCAGGCGAGCTGCTCGCCCATTGCTTGTTGTTTCTTAGTGGTTGAGATACTTCTCCTTCTGAGTTGAAGCATAAGTTTGTTCTCAAATGTAGCAGAACATACAATGGAGTGATAGGTGACGTGCAAACACCTAGTTAGATAAGTATTTTTATGGTGACATCTCTTTAAAAAGTTAGAAGAAAGAAAATCTGTTGTAACACTCCCTTTCCATACTGATTATGTTCCTATTATTTAATATTCTGTCAATTTTCTGCATGCCCATCACTTATCATTACAGAACTTGGGGTTACTTTAAAGGATGAAATTGAATGTGATTTTATAGTGGATTTTTATTGCATTGTGGTTAATTGTTTCAAACTGGTCTCTTATTAATATGGTGATTAAAGAAACCTTTAAATAAATTGCCACAGACTAAGAGGCTCTAAGTGCCCACAGTAAGATCAATAAAATAGGAGTTAAAATGGCACATTATTACTTTTGGAGCGCCTGCCCTCCTTAGAGAAGCAACAAAAACAGCCCAAATAGGCCGCCCGTTGGGACTCTATAAACTCTGCATCTATAAGCTCCCACACTTAGCTCACCCTTTCCAATTTCTGTTTTGTCAGTTAATACAAAATCCTTTTGAAACTTTCTTTAACGTGAACTCTTACTCAAGCCCCTCCCTCGGTGACTTCCGGACTCCCATGTGGTGAAACTAAAATTACAATAAATTACGTTTTGGTTGGACCATCCTCACAGTTTCCTCTTAGGACATACTTTTACTTCAATTAAACTGTGTGTTACTATTAACATATCAACTCACATTACACACCTTTTATATCTAGACAATATTAACTACTATTTCATATCGATTATTATTTTTATCGACAGGAATAAATGTGTTAATATATTGCTAAGCTCAAAATGATTGTTGAACTGTAGCCACATTTTTTAATAAGTTGGATAGCTATATTTCTAAGTTTGTTTATTATATACTTCAAAAAACCTGAGTTTTTTACATTAATTTATACTGTATTTACTAAAAAATACTTAGGCAATTAAATTAAAAAGCAAATACACTCTTTTAAGTATTTGGGTGTGTCTGGGCACTGGTGGTGAGGGTGAGCTACTATTTTATGAATTCCATTTGGGACTTAAAGGTATTTGAAACAACCACACATTTTGTGATATTGTGAAGAAACCCTGCTCAAGATAAACTTGGCTGAGTTTGTAATTTAGTTTTAATTCTCTTGGAACATCTTATTGTATGTTAGCAGAAGTACCAGATGTGTCCCGTGGTAATCACGTCATGGATTGCATGGCTACCCCTGGCAACAATTTTCTTTGCTTCAAGCAGACAAAAAATCTCTTCATTTTATTTCTCTTAACACAGTTTTTAATTAATTTAAAAAAATCCAATTCAAATTTTAAAATTGACTTTGCTGTGCATCATCGCGCAATGCTCACGTTGGACAAACAATTTAATTTTATTAATGGACATTAAAATGAACTGGCATAATTGTTTCTATATAGGTTTTTAAAACCTTATTTCTAACAAGTATATAGAATCTTTCATTGCTAGCACAAATTAATCCAGGCACACAAAATAAGGAGTGTGAATTTTAGAAAATTCATTATGTTTCACCTAGAGAAAGATTGTTTCTATTGAAAGAACTGATAATTTCATGACTATCTCTAATTGACTTTTCACCTATACTTCAGTGTGTGTTCTGCTTTGCTATATTATCACCTCAAAATGTATATATGTCACTGTAAACTTTCAAAAACTGACGCATTTTAAATATATAAAGATTTAATTCAATACACTTTATCCATATACAAACCATAATTATCTTACGTTTGTTCCATGCAGTGAATGAACATTAGATGTGTGTTGAGGATGAAAATGGGCTCTAAATAAGACGACTAAACTTTTTAAACAATTAGTAATAAATAAAATGATAGAATATTAGGAAACTGGTAGAGCACAAATAAAAGTAAAAACACTAACACATCAATATTTCAATGTTATTATAGCATCTTCCACCAGTCCTTGTGTATTAACAACCTCCATCACTCAGAAATATTCTGGTACAGCCTAAACTCAAAACTGAAAACTACACAACTTTCATTCAACCACAACAAGGCTCTCAACCCTGTAACAAAACAGCTTGCAAAACCTGCCAAATACATCTTCCAGCAGCCACTTTCTCTAGCAACATCACCAACTCCATCTATACCATCAAAGACAGCCACACATGTGAGTTCAGTAATGTAATTTACCAACAATGTACTGTGCAATATGTTGGCCTCACCACTGAAACTACTTCCTGAGGAAGATGCTATATTAACATCGAAATATTGATGTGTATGTAAATATGTTTTAGTGTTTTTACTTTTATTTGTGCTCTACCATTTTCCTAATATTTTATCATTTTATTTACTACAAATTGTTTTTACTCAATGCACTTTATTTCATAAAACTTTTAAAATTAAAGTTTATATATATTTGAAACTTTTAAAAATAAAAATATCATTCAAAAACCTCTAATTTTATTAAAATATTTGTAAAATTTTACCTTGTTCAAAAATAAATTTTGTCTTCTACTGTTAGTTACCATGTGCATTCAAATTAATGTTCAAATGTCAAAGTCTGTAGTTAGTTATAATAACAAACTTATCATCTTAGGACCAAATGTGTTCAACAGTTTTGCAATAAACATTATATTAATTGTATTTGGGATCTAAAATTAATCTAAAATCACATTAATATAATGTGAAAAATAAAACCTCCCTACACAAAACCATAGCAAAATAATTCTTAAATTAACTGCTTAGACAATATTTCTTCTATCTTAATCAGATTTTCTTTGGAAAAACTAAATAAAGGTTGACTTTATGAGCCACTTTATTGGAATATTGAATAATCAAAACCACTTATTTACAATTCACTCGACTAGTTATTCACATTTTGCTCTAACCTTTATCAATTGACATTATTGTTATACTTATTATTATTATTATTTTACTTAAAACTATAACATATGGTAATTATATTAGGTAGTAATTTGGGTAACTTTGTGTCGCTGATTCCAAATATGGCATCGGTTTTGCTAGTTTGGCTTTACTTTGAGAAAATGGATTGAAAAACATAAACAATACAAAACATTCACTGGTCAGGCATAACCTACCCACAAATCACATGACACTTTCTCAAATCTTACAGAAGTAAATGCAGGAGATACTTAATGGCGCTGTTTTCAGTGCTATAACATTAAAACAAAGTAAGCTGATTCATATTATCACATTGGAGGCTCCAGTCATTATGTGTCTGCCTCGATACCTTTCCATCACCTTTATATCCTGATAGAACCTCTCCCATAGTTCCTCAGGTTAATCACAAAGATTATCTGGTAATTGGATACGGAGATAGCATACCTTTATACTCAAATTGGTACCCACATTTTAAAGTTAGAGAGCACGTTTTTCACCATTTATTCATAATTGTCAGCTTTGTGGCTACTAGATAGGTTTTTAACAACTGAGACATAACTACACCAGGCAGAAGCTTCAATGTAATTCTTACATTTCATGAAATTGGAATCGTTGATGAGTATATTAAATTGAGGAGCACCACATATTCCTGCTTTTAGTTTTTCAATAGTCACTCAATGTATTTGAAGAAATCACCATCTTTTAACACATTACTTCATGAGTCCAAGCTTGATATGAAGAGGGGAGGGGGAGAATGTGTCTATCTCTCTCAACTAAGGGCTCGTTAATAATGTTTGCTGCACCTGCATTTGTTTTCCCTGAAAGGACATTTCACTTTTTTTCAATAATCCTGCTTGGCCCTACCCGCAAGCAGATGAGACAAATATATATCGTGTCTCCACTTTGCTGCCCAAGCAAGAAGTTCACCATCTTTAGATCAACACAAATAGACCGTTAGTGCTCGTGGCAGAGCTTCTGGTGGAGCTGTCTATAAAAAGCCGCCATTCTACTGAATGAGAGTCCAGTGGTCCTGTTTGAGAGCAAGTCCGAGAACGTTATTGCAGTATATAATTTCTTCATCTTGGCTTGTCCATTACACTGTTATTTTATCTTTCCTTTTATCCAGATGCTTGCTTTGACAGACTAAAGTCTCGTATTAGATCATTGAGTTATTTTGGGGAAAATTTCTCAGGTAATGAACACCTTCCTTCATATTCACTTCCAGTGGTACCACCTGTGTCACATTTCTTCACTATCTGACAATGGCAGGTCAAGCAGTGACACAACATCTTCACTGCATGGTGCAGGTCGCTTTGCGGATCCCAAATCAGGATACATCCACTTATGTTTCTTATAGCGATTGAAGCCTTTCACATTCACAACACAAAACAAACTATCCTCGTGGTGATTTTGTGGCTCTCTCCACACCACCGTTGAAACTTGTCCTTTCTCCATTTACCGCTGTCATAGGCACGCTACACAGGGGGCACACCCCATGGGGAGCTTGAGACTTATCTTGGTCTCCAAGCCTCATTCCAAAATAAGCAAAATAAGTTTGTTTTACAAAGTCACTAATGTCTTTACTTTGTTTTCGCAGTATGTATTCTCCACAAATGTAAAAGAATGTATTGGGATTGTTTAAGCAGCCTCTTCATGAATAACTTCTATTTCCCTGCAAAAATTAAACAACAATAAATCTCAATATGAATATATGCAATAGATAAACTTACAAAACAATGCTAGGGATAATATTATATTACAGATTTCCATAAAAAAATTTAAGAGTGAAATGACTGATCGACCCCTGTTGCATTGGCAGTAACTACAGGTCATCATATTCATCAAATCTTACTTTGATGGCAATCCATTTTCTCACAAACCAAAACCTATTCTTCAAAACTAATACTATTTTTGGATTCAGCACCCCAAAATACCCTAAATTTGTTCATACATCCTTGGCAACCAAACTTTTATTTTTTACCAGTGCAAACAATCAGAAGGATAAAACGGTGATGTAAATTAATATTTGGAAAAACAAATTCCTAATTCAGCCTTTAGGGCTTTAAGTAAGTCAGGCGTGCTATCCATTATTACTTTTTACTAACTACTTTTATTTTACTGTGAAGTGTATATCTATTTTGATAAAAAAACTTGTTATGTCTTTTGGTGATGTTAAGCTATTAATTATTGATCAAATCAAATTAATTTTTGTAACTTTTATTATTGATTTATCCTAAGCTGATACCTGATTTAAACAAAGCCGTGTGGAAGTTTATGCTCTGATTTGCTACTGAATGGACTTTGAACGCTATCATTTCACTAAATAGTCCCTCCTTTGTTTTGTATTGAATTGTTTTAAAATAACACTAGAAAATTATTATAACTAAAATTATCCTTTCATTTGATTTAGAAATTATACTTTAAGCTTTGCAAGCACTATTTGAATACCAACAAACACCTGACTCAGTGTTGAGGGACACCATGGTACAGTCCTTATCACATGTTAACCTCAAGTCAGTAACAGTCAGTTGACATTTCATATCGGCAGTGTTAAGTAACAGTTGTTGTAAGTGCTAGAGCTTCTCATCTGTTTATGGTTCTTGCCAAGTCTGGCCTGAATTTTGTTAAACATAAAACAGGAAGTTTAAAAGTAATAAAAAATACAAAAATTCATAGTGACCTACTTGTCCATGGTACTGACTATACATGATTGTGCCTATTAAAAATATTCCACTGGTGTTCCACCAATCATGTATGTCCTTTGCGTAGTGATATGAGAATGTTTGCTTACTGCCAGTCTCAGGTTAAGATAAACCAATAATAATGGTTTAGTTGGTGAAAAATAGTAACCAACCAAAAACCAGTTTAGTTGGAAAACATGTTCCTTATAAAACACTGAAATATGACCTTTCACTGCCAAGATTATTCAAATAATACTTATTAGTTATTATTAATGAGAATGTAAAGAAACAATTAATTTTTTTTTCAAAATCCTTATTTAATGTAGCATTCAGAATGTTTAAAAAACAAGACGGGGATGTTATAGTCATTTTTTTTCCTTGGGAAAGCAACCAAAATTAGAGGGATTGATAAAATTGTAATTAATTAAGAAATACTATTTTTATACAAACTCAAAACATACATCAAGGAAAGTTATTCTCTCCGGCCATACAAAAATCCTCGTATATTTTTCACTCCATATTTACCTAAGGTATTGCTTGCATATACATATATATGTGTGTGTGTCTTGTGGCAAGCTCTTGCATTGATATTTGATACCACTTGGTGCTTATTTTCTACCACTTTACATATGTATGTATTAATACCAACCAAGAGGCTGTAATCACACACATTGCCATATCATCATGGAGAAGGTTGGCTTTTGAGCTAGCATTCACTTTAACTTGAAACTTGTTTGAAAAGTACATTTTAATTTATGTTATGAATAAAAATGCTAAAATAGTAGTCTACAATTCAAAACACTTCTTCTTCAACAAGATAATTTATATATCAAATTATATGAGTCTATGATATAACGATATAGTTGTTCAAATATATATGAAAATACGATTTTCTATAAAATATGTGAATAAAAAAACTTTTAGCATAAGCAAATACATTTATTTTTACTTCTGGCTTGTGAAATAAAGTGTGACACTTTTTGTGGAGGAGTTGTAAGTCCATATGAGTATCACATGAATAAATGGTGCTGTGTGAATACATAATGAATTTTAGCGAATGTCAATAGTTGTAATAGGATGTTCAACAGTGTTGCATGTGCACAGAGACATATATGATATTTTGTATTTATTTCTGTATAACGTACAACTTTCTTTAAATATAGACCCTACAATTAGTAATCATTGTACTGTTCAAAATTACCAAATTGACCAAAAAATAGGCAGCATCTTTTTACCCGAACGCTATATTTATAAAACTATTGTGTTGTTTATCATTTTGCCCTCGGACATTAAAACACAACTAGCTAAACCTTGTTACACTCTGGTAAAGATACAACTGAAGTGAAAATTGCCACCAAAATTAAATGATTAAACCTCATTAGTTATTCTTTATCTTCATAAATTTTTTTGTCACTATCGTTTGTTCACACTTTACTCAATCGGTGTTCCAAAAGTCATGTTTCCTCGGTTAAACAACAATTGACACGATATGTTTGATGGGTCTATTGCACCCAATCATCCAAAACACGTTCCAACAAATCAGGATTCACCCATCTGACATTCCTGTGATATCCTTACCTTTAAAAGAGGAAGTGGCACAATCGTTTGTTGATCAACGATGGCCTTTAAGTGAACAGATACAAATCCACCAATTGGGGCCGCTTGGGGGTCGTTCCACGGGCCCACACCAACTAATCCATTGCATTGGGAATTGTGCATGCAGGTATATTCCCGAACCGGTAGTGTAATAGACCTGGGCGCCATCCTGCTGAAACCAAGTTGGAAGCATCCCTTCAGGATTCAGGATGTTCTGAAGCACCTCAGTATCAAGCATATGCAGATACCTTTCACCTGTGACAGTTCCATCAGAGGTGGAAGGCCCAATTAGTCTCACTCCACAAGTCACGACGCAACCACTTCCCTGTTCCTTCAGTTTATAAATGTAAATGAGACATATATTCAACAAATTATTGGATAAGATTAGTTATTTGTGTGTGTGTATATGTTTATGTGACTATTCTATTTGTGCCAAGCTGTATTTTTTTGCCAACTACTATTGTTGATTCCTATGTTATTTATAAGCTTCATTAAACATTAATATTGACATTGGTTGATCTTGTTTATGAACAAGATTGTTGAGGCATTGTGTTGGTTTGATTCTCAATAGGTTCTTTCACTTGATGAGAATTCATGAGCATCAATAGTGGCTTAGAGTTTGCCAAAAGGGTTCTTCTCCACTAATAACTTCACTCATGGAAAGTGCTTACAAGGATAAAATAACCAAGGATATGACTAAATTTAAAGATAATTTTTAGTCATTGTACAGTAAATAAATTGATTTGGTCTTTATTGTGTAGGAAAATATTCTTAGAATAATTTAAAGGTTTTTCTTCAAAAAAATTGTGAGTATATATATATATATATATTTATGATCTTTTGATACATTCTTTTAATAATGGATAGACATTTTTTTAACAAAAGACCTAAAGCTTTAAGGAGGTGATAGTTTTTTTAATATTTAAATACCCAAGCGTTAGTAGGCTACTATTTGATCCGTTAGATTTTTGTTTCACAAATCTTGGAATCATTAAATCAATATTTGTAATTTAATTATAAGTATAATATTCCTGATATTACTGATACTGGTACTTAATTGGTATTCACTTAATTATTTTTTACTAAACATGGCTAAATCTAACAAAAATATGCAAATATTGATAAACTATTTTGAAAAAAATGTATTGCTAATTAATTTCCACTTTAACAAAGTTCAAAATTTACTCTGCACTTTCCTTATTCTTAAAACTTAATTTATATTGCATAGTGATACCAGCAACTTAAGGGTGACCTGGTGGTCTAGGGGTAAGGTGTCAGACTTCTCTGCTGGCGGCCGGGGTTCAATCCCCGGTCCCGGCACAGATTATCTGATTACCAAACCCTTCCTTCACCTCTGACAAGATATCTTGTGAATGTGGGGAATGCCAGGCCTCCACCGTGGTTCGGATTCCACGTTAAACTGTAGGTCCTTCATATCATCTCACAATCACCCTACCATTACACATTAGCATAAGTGCGTATAACCCGAACGGGTAGTAAGACGCGGTGCTAATAATAATAATAATAATAATACTATCAGAATCAATTTGCTTTTACATTAAATATATTAAAAATAATAATTTTAGTAACACTTTTTTTTTTTTTAGATTTTGTTTGGATCTTGCCACAATTAGCTCATATGGTACTTTTTTTTTAAATAAAATATTTTAGATATATTTTGAATTATATTTGTAAACTGAACACTCTCCAAACTAAATATAAAATTTTATATAGATCCTTGAAGTGTTTGTAACACTGATGTCTGACTCTTTCATGTGAATTCTTTTAAATAAACATTTAAACATATTGATTTTTACCTATAAATTTATTATAATTTCAAATATATTGGTAAAATTCAAAATAACATTCATTGAATTACATCTTAAACTTATAATGTAATGTGCAAGTACAGAGGTTAAGCCTATAAAAAATAATATCAGAACTCTAACTACTTAAATGGTTTTATAAATCAGATGTAAACACTGTACAATAGCGAAGGCAGCCAACCTGAAAGGATAGTTAGGTTAGGTTTAGATAGAAACAAACACACTTTCATTTTATAAAAGAAATGTGGTCCAAATATTAAACAATCAAGTCTTGTTTTCAAATCCTCTCTGCCCACTTTGCATTATGGGGTTTGCTCACAGTTTTTGTTTTAAGTAGTACCGTAAACCGGGGTGATACCGATCAATATTAAAGAGATTTCCTATTTTATCATACTTAATTTATTTCATATAAATTTGCAAAATATAATTTTTAAAGCCACACTATTGTACTATAATATTTCATAAAGTGATTCTTTTTCTGACTTCCAATTCCAATGTTTTTTTGTTTTTTTTGTGTGATCAGTATCACTCCATGGGTCGGGGTGATACCGGTTACAAATCTATTGCAGTTGTGATCAGTTATGGATCCATTCAGGGGTGATATTGATCACCAATTTAAGTTAAAAAAATATTTAATAATATCTACAATGGAAAAAATAAAAAAAATCCACATAATATCATTTTTAACTGTTCCAATTTTGGCAGAACAAAATTTTATAATTTGTAAACCATTTTCTCCAACATTTTCTAAGAAATACAATGTTTACCTAATTAATTAATCCCCTGATCATCTAATCTCAGAAAGAGCACGCCCCCTCGATGCAACAATGTCCCATTTACCTTCATAACTATTTGGTCCTTTGAGACATGCTGCTCATCAAGAATATCTGGAAATACAAACAAATTTTATTTCCACCGCAGTGTTTTTTGAAAAATTTCACATCAAATCCATCAGTTTCAATTGATTTTGTAACTGTTCCTATAAAGATCTGTGTTATACTCCCCACAGTAAATTTAACGAGAACATAGTCACGTTCAGAAATGTTTGTGTTGGTAGTATCAAGTGAATGGGAATCTAGACGCAGTGTAGAAACTAGAGATGGGCCACTCGAATCTTTGAATCCTCTAATCCACCGAATCCTGACAAGTATTCGAGATTCGAGGATTCGGTGTTCTACTGGATTCGATGATCGAATCTTTCACCTCATAAACAAAGCATAATATGTTGATTCAAAAATTACTTAGTTAGGCCTACTTGAAAAGCACAACTTAATCCGTAATATTAATTTTGTTTGACTGTTACTAAATAGCATTCATTACTAATAATTTCATATGTACTGTCAAAAGGCAAAGACATGCTTTTTATGAATCAGTAATAACAATATAAATAAGCAATTTTTTTGTGGTTGGTTTTATTTATTTAAAATGAAAATTATTTTTCTTGTAGACCAAAATATCCGCCAGCTTGTAGAAAGTTGTATGTATCCACATGTCTTTACAAAGGTTGTGATGAATAAAACTGTTTCTATGGATTTCACTAAAAACAAAAGTATGCAGGCTCATTTTACCTTTCGTTATAACTATTTGATTTTAACTAGAAATCATATCGATCATAATCTTACATCTGTACTAAAGTAATGTTACTTAAGATCCGAGGGGAAGTATTTAGTTGTTTAAAATCAAACTATACAATAAAATACCATCTTATGATAGCTTCCACATTTTAACTTTTAATTTTACTACATCTAAATTATTGAAATTCTTATATTATAAAGAACACAATTGGTTCATAAATAAAAAGTCATTGTGTAAATCAAATAACTTCATTTATAGATTTCACTAATAGATTAAACTGAAAGACATTCAAATTACAAATAAATTACAAATACATTACAATAACCTGAGGTGAAATTAGTTTTTCCTTATAGAGGGATATATATTCACTTTCATTGTCCATTTCCTGTATTTGTCCTTTATGTTATGGCTTTTACAAGTTTCTCTCTATGAGTAATCATTCTCTACTATTTTATTTTTCCTCCCTTGTGTTATTTGGTTTCCTCTTTTAACAAGTTATGTTGCACGTTTCACAATGTCTCTTGATGAGTTCCAACAGAAAGAAACCTAGGTCAGAGGATTGAGTGGTAACGATAGATTTTCTTCAAGAGGCAGCCATTACCTCTTTGTCCAATGGTAGCAACATTCAATGTGCCCTAGGGGTGTGCAAAGTCCATTTTTTCAATTCAAAGCGAATATATTATACAATATTCTTGAAGCGGAATTAAAGTTAGAATATTTTCTTTTAGTTGTACTTGAAAAAATATATTGTGGTTATATTTTATGATGCACTAAAATTACTTGGAAAATGTTTTATTGCATTGTTGCTTGTAATAATTCTTGTTAATCTGACAAATCAAGCTATTATCACAACTTATAATTAAATTACTTAATTTTTTTTCCATATAAATATTAATTTAGAATGTATAAAATGACTCGGAATGGATATAATTGAATACAAATTGATTATTTTAGCTGTCAATATTTTTATTGGTGAAACTTCAAATCCAGAATTTGTTTCGAAGTGAATTTGAATCTGATGTTTGTTTTGAAGCGAAGTCAAAGTTTCGAAGCTTCACACACCTAGTGTGAACTGTGTTTGTCTTTTCATTGTAAAAGCCATATTCTGTTTATATATTTACATCCTTCTTTCCTGTACCTTCTTACAAATATAATACAGTAGCCTCATAAAGCAAAAAGAAGTTTTTCCTATAGAGAAATACAAATTAATTTATTGTTAAACAGCAAAATTAACCAGAATTTATCACATTCACAATTTTTTTTTTAACAAGGCTGGTTGAATACAATGTTTAAAACTTTGATATGGAACTCATGTTGTCCATTTGCTCATATGTTACATATTTTAATAAACAGGATTGGTGAATGTAAATGTTACACTGCTGAGGAGATAAGTGCAGGATTTAACTGGTTTATCCGAGCAAGGGAAACATCACCTAACACCTGAATTCCAAGGGAGGCATGTGGCTTCAATAGTTGGAAACGACTTCCTCGGGAGTTATAAGGACACCGTGTTTTGTACAGGCAACAACATCCACACTTATTCTTTTCATATTTTTGTTTTAAAAGAGGAAAAAATTAATGTTTTCTTACCTACCATAAGCCAAACAATTCTTGATTTGCGATAGGTGATAAATAAAATCATGCCTTTCTTATAGAGACTTTCTTTGCTTTAATATGTTTTGTGACTCTTGTTTCTAAAAGGTGGTGATAACATTAAAAAAAACTTCAACCCTTATGTTTTATAATATAGGTAGAAACAACCATAATAAACCTTCTTACTCGATGACATTAAGAGCTCAAAAGTTCATTACTACACTTAACAAAAGTACGCCATCTATCCCTATTTTAAACTAGCTGTATCCAGTCCACCTCATTACACCCTATCTCTATCTTGAGCTAGTTATATCCAGTCAACCTCATTACACCCTATCCCTTAACCTTAACCACCATGAATATATAATAGAAGATTATATAATGGTTTTGTTGCTTTCTAGTTTGACGTTATTTCACTGTGGAAATTGTATATAGTTAGTCAATCTTTTTTAAGGCTAGCAACAAGTACCTATTAGAGCAGTATTGTAGTTTCAAAGAGTTTAAAAAAAATCATTAGTGTGATTTATGATTGTTGTAAACATTTTGCTCCCCTAATTAATATACTTTGTGCTGTATTCTTATCTTTAGATTAAACAGAATTGTGACCAATTAGTTTATAATTATGAATGTTATAAATGAGTTTGTATGATAACATTTTCAAGGAAATATTTTGTTGCAGAATTTGAATGTTTGAAACCAAACTAAAACTATTGTTGTGCTTTATTTAATTTATGGTTGCATTTTGAATTGTTTCTAGCATTTATTTTATGTACGACTGTTTGTGTGACACAAAGCTATGCTCATTGGAAAAGTGTAGAGTCTTGTTTGGGTTTTATAAACTTAGAAAAACATACCTATAAAATGTCCCTTATTACTCTTTGAGCAATAACTCTGCTCGTGATATGGTATTTCCTGTGAATTATTATTTGATGTAACAATATGCTTAATAGTATAACCCTTTAGAGATATGAACTAAACCTCTCCTGACAAAACCCTACACTTCACCTGTAACACACTTGTGAGAAATATCGAGGTACATTTGAAATACAAGGATTATATTTTTTTTTTTTGTTGAATGTTTAATAGAATGTTGATGTTAACACACATGGGAGAACATATTGTGTCTAATGAAATATTATTCTTTCAGTAAGGCAACTTGTTAGTATTAGCATTAAAGTTACTAAGGATTTAAGGATTACATTAATTTGAATACTTATACAACTATGTAAATAATTGAAAAAAAGATAGTTGAGAAAGTTTTGATTATTTGTTCTGTAAAAACGCTTAAAACAGAACAAGGTTTGTGCAGAATATGTTGGGTCAATATTAAATTTTCTTTAAATTAGTATTTAATTTGGTGCTATATCATGTTTTTATATTGTGTTTGTTTATGGCTCTTGTTCAATCATTCACATCTGCTTGTTGTTACATATTCTGTTTCAAAGGGACTGTCCATAGTGATATGTTCAACCAATTAGAATAAAGGGATATATTAGATATTTCACAATACCTGTTTTTCTCAATTCAGATTTTTAAGTTCAATCTTGATTTTTAGATTCTCAATTTCGATCCTTGAACATTTCCTAGTTCATTATTCTCCAAGTTCCAACCTCATACAAAAATTAAAAACTCATTTATTCAACTTTATAGCATAGGATACAAAAAAAGATTTTTTTATGAAGAAAAGAATCCATCTTACCAAGCCAAGTATTAAAGAATATAAAACATAATTGATAAAATAATTAGGAATTATAATAGTAACTAAAGTGACTGTATTTTTACCTACAAATTAAGCCTCAATGAGTCAAACATTTATAAACAATTAAAAAAGGTACAATAAATAATTGCCGAAAACCTGTCATGTCTTTTAAATTCTCCATTTAGGGTCATTAATTGAACCAAATTAAATAGCAAATAAGAGAAAATAAACTATTATATAGATAACCAATTACTACTCATTCTGAATTTCGCTGTTTTGCTTTAACAGTACTTTCATTGAGATCTGAGAGTCGTAATATTAAGATTGATTCTTTATTTTTTCGGTACCAGTTGGAATCAAGGGTATCAAGGTATCGAAGAATCAAGTTTATCTACATTAAAATTTGGTTATATTTGTTATTGATTGGCTGTGTGCAAGCCAACATACCTACCGTAGGAATTGTTTTCTGAAAGGCCTTTTTCCCTACCAGAAATCTATTATATAGTAGGATATTGGTAGGAAAAAAGACCTTTCAGAGAGTAATTCCTACGTGAATGGAGTAAATGTAAACATGATATATTGAGAATGTTCTGACAAGTGATTGTGTTTTAATTAAGTGGAAGGACTACCTTGTAAAACTTGAGAAGCTATATCAGCGCAACTCCTAAGAAACGTCCATATATTGGACTGTTCAACCAACATGACACCACAGAACTAGAGTTGGAGTGTTGTCATATCTGTCAAGTTTATCTGAAAGAGCAAGGGTGAGGGAGCTAATCTGTTGTTTACATGGGTCAATTTTCTTGGAAGGGAAAGGCCAGAGTGTGGTTTTTATCAAAGAGCACTCACTTACTTTGCAGAAATCTGCTGCTTTATTGTTAGGTTGAGCTCAAATAATCAGTAGTATGTTTTCCATTATATTTATTACCTGGTGGAAGAAAACATTTTTCATTTAGACTTTCTCATATTAGACTGGTTTGCTGGTGATGAGACTGGGGTTCAAATCTCAGTAGAGTGAACTGAGGGTGTTTTTTTCTTAAACCGGTTCCAAACATGCAATTTTTATTTATTATTTTTAGCACTGGGTCTTATTACCCATTTGGGCTATAAGCTTATGTACTAATTACTCTAATGTGTTAGGCATCAGGAAGGTAAAATTAAGTGGAGGTGCATCTATATTTTCGTGGAAAAACATTTGGGGAAAACCACTTGAGTGCACCTGACCGGAATCTAATCGTGATCTCCCTGTCAGTTGAACATTGTGGGTAAAACACACTATTAGACTGGATTACTGGTGGTGGGAAGATTGAAGTTCAAATCCCAGTTGAATGTAATAAGGGTATTTTTCCCTAAAATGGTTCCCCACTCTCAATCTACGCAAATGTGGGTACATTCAATCTAAAATATCATCTTCCTCACTTCTAGTTCATTAGGGTAATTAATGCATGTGTATAACTAAAACGAGTAGTAAGTCGCGATGAAAAAAAAGTGCTATTATGATGACTACCAAGAGTGTCGGGTGAGGTAGTTTGTAAAAAAATATTTTTGAGTAGTTTTTAGGGGTTTGACCAACCCAATAGAACATGTTTGAAAATGGAATGCAACTAAAAGCTATTTGGGGTGGCCCTTGGGCATTTAAAAAATAATAAATTGTTATAGAACCTATTTGAAGTTTAATGCCAACCATCTTTCAGCTTCTAACTTGAGTACATCAGAGGGGAGTTAAACAAATTGGAGGAAGACAAATAATTATGTTAATAGAAATATAATATCAATTAACATAAAAAGTATTTTTATTTTTTAAGCCTTTCTTTCATAGATATAGAAATTTGGGGGTAAAAGATCTGTACCCCCCTTAAAAATTGTTAAGACCATTAAAAGGAAAAGGGGGGGGGGAACACATACTTATGAAACATAAATAATAAATTGTGTTTTTTAGTTTTCATTTTTATATTATATCAGCCAGATACTAATTATTATTAGTATTTTAATATTAACCTAGAGATGCACTATAAATTCCTATTGTAAAACTAGCTTGTGACATGTACAAAGGCGTAACTATGCAGTAATGGACCAATGGTGGGTGCCCCCAAGAAACAAAAACCCCACCCTCCCCAAATCTTATGTACAATTGTAGATTATAAAAATATTTTGACATTTATTATTGGAATTCTTTTATAATACATAATAATAATATAGAGAAGGTAGGTTGAATGTAGAGGAAGTGCACCTACATTTGCATGGAGAGATGAGCATGTAAACCCATTGAGAAAAAACCACCCTAAGTGCATTAATATACAGCCATAAAAGTTGTTAAAATTGTTGCTGAAAAGTTTCAATTTAATGTAAAAATACTTAATCTGAATTGAATAAAACAATATCAATAAATATTATAAACAAATCTATAGTGATTTATCAATATTAAAACTTAGAGGCTAAACAAACATTGATCTCTGTTACATTGTCTACATTTCCTCCAAGGATAAGCTACGGGCAGTAGCTTAACAGACAATACAGCTAATCCCTGCAGCCTTTCTTGATTCATGTGCTCCTCAAATAAATTTTAACAAAGTCTTGAAAATGACCTTTCAGTTGTTTCTATTGATTTTACAGAAAAATATGTACATACACTTTTTGTACAGCATAAATTTTGCGCAGTATTGACTTGAATAATTAGATCTCTACAAACCAAAAATAGACTTAAAAGACAACGCTTTCATCTCTTAGCAAATTAATTTTGGGTGTGTGGATCTGCGTGGTGGGCCTGCGGCATTTTGCCACCATCCTATAGTTACATCACTGAACTTGTAACTATCAAGAATTTCAAACTCTTATTAACCTATTTTTTATTAATTATATTCGATAATCAAATATAACTTTATATGTTTAAATATATTTTAATGTGTCTAACACCCGCTTTAGTGACTTCACGGTCTAACACGCTACTCTTGCAGGAGACTGAACTGCCAATTTTGGGGAGATCGAGGTTCGAATCTCGACTGGGTGTACTGAGGTTGGTTTTTCTAAACTAGTTTTACATGCTCCCTCCCTGCAAAAGCAGGTACACTTTCTGTAAATATAACCTTCTTTATCCCTAACACCATTAGTGTAATTGTCTAAAAATAAAATTTATTCTCAAGATCTCTGTTTATTTGACAAAAATTTGAATCCAACCATTTTCCTCTGGAACTTTATATCGTACTGAAAGGAAATATTTTAACCAGACTACATAATATATATGCTAAATTTATTTATATTTATATAAATATCTAATGTAAATAAAATATAATACAATATTTAAAATACATTTTATATATATATATATAAAATGTAAATAATATAATATTAAAAATGCATTTTATACATATAAATAAGTATATATATTCAATTTTTAAGATAGCTTATAGAACAACTTTCTGCAAAAAGAAACATTTTATTTTTAAAAATTGATAATTTTTATAGAATAAATATTACATAGGTAGCCTTTATTACCTCTACTACAAAAATTATAAACACTCTAAAAATAAATATTTAAAATTACAATAAAACACATAGAAATATACTGCAAGAAAAGGTTTTTCACCCAATTGTATGGAAAATATCTATTTATCAATTTTGACCAAATTTGGTAAGCTTACAAGTTTTACATTGAAGTCAGATAATTTTATAATCTATGTCTCCCTTATCAATAACTTTTGTGTCAGAGGTGTTCATAATATCTACACATCACTAGCTATTTTATAATTTTAGCTACGCATACTATATAGTAATACATCCATTCTACAAATTTATACAATCAAAACTTCTGCAATCAATGCACTTAAAATTATGTTTTTAATTTTTATTATATTAGGGACCTGTGCTACAAATTTTGGTTGAATCCTGGTAGCGTGAACTGAGAGGTTTTCCCTCATGATTTCTCATTCCCTCCACGCAAATGTAGCAACACTTTCTCTAAATTACCATATTTCTTATCCACCCTACTTCATTATTGTAAATTTACGGATAACATCGAAAGTAATATGAGGTGAGGAATTTCTAATATAACATTAACAAAAAAAATGACATGTAAATAATCTTTACAGTGCACACTCCTAAATGTTTTGAATATTCTCCTAATCTTAGCACTGGCGACCTGGCGGTCTAGGGGTAAGGTGTCGAACTTCTGTGCTGGGGTCTGGGGTTCAAACCTCGGTCCCGGCACAGATTTATCTGATTACCAAACATTTCCTTCACCTCTGACAAGACATCTTGTGAATGTGGGGAATGCCAGGCCACCACCATGGTTCGGATTCCACGCTAAACTGTAGGTCCTTCATTTCATCTCACAATCACGCTACCATTACACATTAGCGTAAGTGCGTATAACCCGAACGGGTAGTAAGACGCAGTGCTAATAATAATAAAATATCTTAGCATTTGTGTTCCCCCCTCTCCATCCTCTCTAAAGCTTACGTTATTTTCAAATCTTTGACTATGGCACACAAGGGGTGCGAGAAAGTAAAAATAATATTTGTGATGAAATTATTGTGCCAAATAATAATTGTCAAAATTAAATATAGACCTGTGTTAATTTTATTAATTACAAAAGAGTTGTTGTCAAGGCATGCTCACTAGTGCCCCCACTCCCCATTCATTATCTACCTTTACAGTTGATAGCAATATAGTTTCAAGACATCTATCTATTGTGAAAAGTGTATTTCTTGTTAATATTGCCAATAATCAATAGTGATCTAGATAGCCCTGTGTTATCAATACCAAATTATTAACTGTTTACAGATCAGATCACCAAAGGTAGGGCCAAAGTATTTGATTGGTACACCTGAGTTAACCGAGCACATGTGGGTTATACGCCGATATACTAACTAAGCTAATGTGTTAGAGAAGAGTAAGGTTGCTTTTTGATGACATACACTCACATTTGCGTGGAGGGTGAGTGGAACTGGGATCGAACCCCGATACCCGTCCTAGGCAGTCCACTTTATTGTGAGAGTAGTGCCTTAAATCATGTGACCACCAAAGCAGGTCCCATGCATGCACGCACGCACATTATTTGAGCTTAATGGATGAGCTCTAAATTACAGAATTAAAATTATATTTTCCAAGCAAAAACAATAATAAATTCATAACATTTATTTTTTTAATCCAAATTCACAAGAGAAGAACATTAATTTTTCTTTCGTCTTGTTGAGAGATAAAGCTGTTTTTTATTTTATTTACTTCAATCTTTTTTTACAGAAATGGCTTCCATTGCAAAACACATTGTATTCACTCAACTAATTTCTTAAATGAACGTAGTCGAGTTGATATTGTTCCTGCAAACATCTGTGGATCACAGTGCAAACCTTGGCATCACTACCTTGAGTATTTACGAGAGGCTCATCTTGTTCAACCTTACACCGATAGGTCGCAGCATACAGCACCACAATATCTTTATGAATTAATCAAAACTGTAGCACTTTATTTTAGTTTAGAACATTATGTATGTTGAAAACTGAAAGGATAATTATTCTCAATTTATTTACGAGGTTTATGCTTTGTCTGCAGATTAAAATAAAAACAACATTAAACCAAGAAAATATGATCATGTAAAAATCATTTAAACAAAGCTTCTCAAAAATATTTAACTTTTAATTGGTGTTAAATTATACTAAATGATAGAGAAATGGGTTTATTGTAATAGAATGAAAACAGTTTTAGTCTAAGTCTTTCCACATTTCACTGAGAATCCCAATTTGTTCAATGCAGTGTTCCTTAGAGTAAAACATAAACCATGTAAGTGAATTGATCTTAACAGTAGTAAAAATCTTATTCAAATATGTATAATAGTTTTGTTAGTAATCAGGTACAGAGAAATCGCCTGAGAAACCGGCCGTGCTCATCTCTCATGGTGAGCCATCCCCTTAACAGACACTATTGAGAGTACTTGACAAGCAGGCGTGAGTGATCATAGACAAGCCATTTGTGTTATTGAAATAAATACTTTATTTATAATGAACATTTTATGTTGTTGAATAACTTTCAAATGAATAGTATTAGAAAACATGTTATTTATTATTTTGGCAAGTTTTAGGGGATCTTTATTCCTTTTGAGTAAACAATTTGCTTCACTTGCTCTATATCAATATATGTCATTGGAATTGTTTAGGCACATAATAACTAGAGTTGTCACTGACCAAGATGTTGTTTAGCTTTAATTTAAATTTAGGTAGTTCATGTAATATGTAATGAACTTGTTTATATATATATTTTAATCACTCTGTTTTGAGTCCCATTGTTCTATTCTTTTCACTTTATAACTGCTTGGGTTTGGATAAAAATTGTGACTATAAATTTATCATGTTTTAATGATATTATATTGTTTTAAATTCACCCAATTGTTTTTTTTTGTTTTAAACCTGCCTAGTTATTTTTTTAAGATCCCTTGTATTTATTTTGTCTAAGAAAGGAAACTCGAGCCTTCCTGTAATAATTCTAGAGTCCGAAACAATAACATCAATAATGTAACAAGTTTAATGTTCTACTCTATTCAAGAGTATGCTAGTACTACTGACCTTTTTCTTTTTAACAGTCCCTGGTTCAGTCATCATTTGAGTATGGATGTGATAGTGTGTTATTTAAATATCCTAACAACGATAGGAATGTAGGTAAGTGACAGAGCTACTCTCCTGTATCCTCTCTTAGGAGTGTAGGTAAGTGACAGAGCTAATCTCCTGTATCCTCTCAAAGATAGGAGTGTAGGTGAGTGACAGAGCAACTCTTCTGTATCCTCTCAAAGATAGGAGTGTAGGTGAGTGACAGAGCAACTCTCCTGTATCCTCTCAAAGATAGGAGTGTAGGTAAGTGACAGAGCAACTCTTCTGTATCCTCTCAAAGATAGGAGTGTAGGTGAGTGACAGAGCTACTCTCCTGTATCCTCTCAAAGATAGGAGTGTAGGTAAGTGACAGAGCTACTCTCCTATATCCTCTCAAAGATAGGAGTGTAGGTGAGTGACAGAGCAACTCTTCTGTATCCTCTAAAGATAGGAGTGTAGGTGAGTGACAGAGCATCAGAGCAACTCTCCTGTATCCTCTCAAAGATAGGAGTGTAGGTGAGTGACAGAGCAACTCTCCTGTATGCTCTCAAAGATAGGAGTGTAGGTAAGTGACAGAGCAACTCTCCTGTATCGTCTCGAAGATAGGATTGTAGATAAGTGACAAATATATTCACCTGTATCCTCTAAAGATAGGAGTGTAGGTGAGTGACAGAGCAACTCTCCTGTATCCTCTCAAAGATAGGAGTGTAGGTGAGTGACAGAGCAACTCTCCTGTATCCTCTCAAAGATAGGAGTGTAGGTGAGTGACAGAGCAACTCTCCTGTATCCTCTCAAAGATAGGAGTGTAGGTGAGTGACAGAGCAACTCTCCTGTATCCTCTCAAAGATAGGAGTGTAGGTGAGTGACAGAGCAACTCTCCTGTATCCTCTCAAAGATAGGAGTGTAGGTGAGTGACAGAGCAACTCTCCTGTATCCTCTCAAAGATAGGAGTGTAGGTGAGTGACAGAGCAACTCTCCTGTATCCTCTCAAAGATAGGAGTGTAGGTGAGTGACAGAGCAACTCTCCTGTATCCTCTCAAAGATAGGAGTGTAGGTGAGTGACAGAGCAACTCTCCTGTATCCTCTCAAAGATAGGAGTGTAGGTGAGTGACAGAGCAACTCTCCTGTATCCTCTCAAAGATAGGAGTGTAGGTGAGTGACAGAGCAACTCTCCTGTATCCTCTCAAAGATAGGAGTGTAGGTGAGTGACAGAGCAACTCTCCTGTATCCTCTCAAAGATAGGAGTGTAGGTGAGTGACAGAGCAACTCTCCTGTATCCTCTCAAAGATAGGAGTGTAGGTGAGTGACAGAGCAACTCTCCTGTATCCTCTCAAAGATAGGAGTGTAGGTGAGTGACAGAGCAACTCTCCTGTATCCTCTCAAAGATAGGAGTGTAGGTGAGTGACAGAGCAACTCTCCTGTATCCTCTCAAAGATAGGAGTGTAGGTGAGTGACAGAGCAACTCTCCTGTATCCTCTCAAAGATAGGAGTGTAGGTGAGTGACAGAGCAACTCTCCTGTATCCTCTCAAAGATAGGAGTGTAGGTGAGTGACAGAGCAACTCTCCTGTATCCTCTCAAAGATAGGAGTGTAGGTGAGTGACAGAGCAACTCTCCTGTATCCTCTCAAAGATAGGAGTGTAGGTGAGTGACAGAGCAACTCTCCTGTATCCTCTCAAAGATAGGAGTGTAGGTGAGTGACAGAGCAACTCTCCTGTATCCTCTCAAAGATAGGAGTGTAGGTGAGTGACAGAGCAACTCTCCTGTATCCTCTCAAAGATAGGAGTGTAGGTGAGTGACAGAGCAACTCTCCTGTATCCTCTCAAAGATAGGAGTGTAGGTGAGTGACAGAGCAACTCTCCTGTATCCTCTCAAAGATAGGAGTGTAGGTGAGTGACAGAGCAACTCTCCTGTATCCTCTCAAAGATAGGAGTGTAGGTGAGTGACAGAGCAACTCTCCTGTATCCTCTCAAAGATAGGAGTGTAGGTGAGTGACAGAGCAACTCTCCTGTATCCTCTCAAAGATAGGAGTGTAGGTGAGTGACAGAGCAACTCTCCTGTATCCTCTCAAAGATAGGAGTGTAGGTGAGTGACAGAGCAACTCTCCTGTATCCTCTCAAAGATAGGAGTGTAGGTGAGTGACAGAGCAACTCTCCTGTATCCTCTCAAAGATAGGAGTGTAGGTGAGTGACAGAGCAACTCTCCTGTATCCTCTCAAAGATAGGAGTGTAGGTGAGTGACAGAGCAACTCTCCTGTATCCTCTCAAAGATAGGAGTGTAGGTGAGTGACAGAGCAACTCTTCTGTATCCTCTCAAAGATAGGAGTGTAGGTGAGTCACAGAGCAACTCTCCTGTATCCTCTTAAAGATAGGAGTGTAGGTGAGTGACAGAGCTACTCTCCTGTATCCTCTCAAAGATAGGAGTGTAGGTGAGTGACAGAGCAACTCTCCTGTATCCTCTTAAAGATAGGAGTGTAAGTGAGTGACAGAGCAACTCTCCTGTATCCTCTCAAAGATAGGAGTGTAGGTAAGTGACAGAGCAACTCTCCTGTATCCTCTCAAAGATAGGAGTGTAGATAAGTGACAGAGATACTCTCCTGTATCCTCTCTTAGGAGTGTAGGTAAGTGACAGAGCTACTCTCCTGTATCCTCTCAATGATAGGAGTGTATATAATATTTTTCGATGTTTATGATTTTTTCAAATCCAATATTAATGACATTTTTATTATTTCTTATCATTTCTACTAAAATTTGGTCACAAGTAATTCAAAATATCTCCAATAGATGTTGTGATACGCCATGTGTTCTGCAACATGTCTACTTTGACATGAGTTTATAGCCTCCTATGAACAAGTCACAACATTGACGGATGGCCGGATTAGTTAAGACAATGTCTGGAATGTTACAAAGTGTTGTTAAACAGATATTAGGATCGATCAGAAAACAAGGTTACTTGTCCTATTAATTAATATTGTGATGTAATTGAAAGCTCACATATAGCTGGTATACTCGCTAGAGAGCCCTAGTGCTTGGGACTGTGTCATTAGCATGATATGCGCAGGGGCAGTTTAAAATGGTGACCCTCTTGGAAACCAGATCTCTTGCCGAAGTGCATCTAGTAATACCCTTTTTTGGGACAAAGAAGGTTTCTTTAACCGGGATTCATCGTCATATTATTTAACTGTATGTCTGTGGAGTGAGGGCAAGGCAACACATTGACAAATAGTCTTGTGTCTTAAATTTTGACAAACGACAATGAATTGGCTGACCAAGCTCCTCAACATGTTGAGGAAATCATTCAACAGGACAGAGGAATAACTTTGCGGTGTATTGCAACACCTTGGATTATTCTATGGTGCTGTACACCACATCGTAGTGGATGAATGGCGCCATTAAATGTCTGCCCAACATGGATGCTACATACTCGACAGAAAACTGTAAAACACAACGAATGATGTAATCTTTGAGTATACTGCAGTGCTACGCGTCGGAGGGACACCATTTTCTGAACAGAATAGTGACAGAATCCCTTCAGCCACAGAATTAAGCGAACAACCATGGAGTGAAACACCGCGATTCACTGAGGAGGAATACCCTCTGTTGGGCGCACTTAGACAGGAGACCAGTTGTTCAAACAAGTCGCCATTTTGAACTGCACCTGCGCAACTCTTGCCGCGCATATCTAGTGAGTAGACCAACCACATTTGAGCTTTCACCTACATCGCAATATTAATTAATAAAATATGTAACTTTTTACTTTCTCTTGACCCTTTGGAGTCACAAGTAGTCTTAACGTAAAAAAAAAATTGAACTTGAGATTTGTATGAAGTGTTTTTCGTGATGCTGTTTGTCTGTCTGTCTGTGTGTGTATCGGCCTAGAGACTAAACCATTTTACTCCTTGGACTAACACTTTGTAACCTGAGCTTTCATAAGGTTCCCCGAGGAGCTTACTTTGCAATTAGATATCTAGACCTAAAATTGGCTCCACGACTTTGATTAAGTTTTGTATCTGGGAATTGTTTAACATTACAAACAAATTGGCAAATCTCATTTCCCCATGAATATGACAATGTTAAATTATATAATCGAAATTGTTAACTTTGATCATAACTCCGAAACTATTTGTGATACAGTTTAAGTTATCATAGTAAATTTGTAGTATTGTAGTACTTTTAAATTAAAAATCTTTTATCTGGAATATTTTTCTATAAAACTAATATTTCTGAACTATAAACAAATATTAAATTGAATGTTTTTCTCTTTGGTGGATGGAAATCTTCCTCTTTCACTTAATATGATCTTTGATGGAGTGTCTTTCACAAATCTTACAAGTTTTTAGCAAATGTTTCTATGTTAAAGAAAGTCTGTGCGGTACACTGTGACATTTATTTATAATTTATTTACAAAACCCCCAATGAAGATGTTAATATTAGAATACACCAACCCTTTTAAATGTACACTCATGTAAAACTATATTTGATTCAAGTGAGTTGAGCAAGATTGGGCAAAGGAAGATAATTTTGCTTGTGCCACTTACATTATTTTACCTGTATTGGTACTGTACACGCTAGATTAAACTAGATGAATAACATTCAAGAGTGTTGACAACTGTCAGCAGTGAGTCTGCAAGGCAAATAGAAAGGGACAAATATACTCGATATTGAAGAGTATTGTATTTGTCTATTTCCACACCTGAATGATGTAGCTATTCAATATGGTGACCGGTTGAACCAGCCTAGTTTGTAAAACGCAATTAATAAATTGATATAAGTTGTGCACTTTATCAAACTATTGACATATCACATGTGTAATTATCCGGGATGACAACAAAAGGGGACACACAAGTCCCCTCCCCAATAATCGGCTCAAATGGACTACTCTTAGAACCCATGAAAGAAATTACCCTGAAGTGTTTTGGGCACAAAACTGATAATCCATATTTGAAGCAATGCATAAATGAGGTAAATTTTTATATGGTTTATAGAAGTAATTCTACTATATAATTTGTGTTTTTCATATGTTACAAAATATATATTTCCTAATTTTAAAGTGAAAATAGTTGGTTATCCCCGTTCTCCCCCTCCCTCTCAGTAATTAATAGTTAGTGACGCTTATGCTTAATATAACTTAACTTATTTATTTATAAAGATTATCTCTACACATGACTAAACACCTTATATCTGGTCCTTGTATTCTACTCTATTTTGTACACTATTTAATAACTTTATAATATTATAATATAAATCATCTGGAAAATGGTTTGGTGAAAGACGACCCCACAATTATTGCTCTAAATCATCATTTCTCAAATTTTAGTAAACCATGTATCCCTTTTGGGGCCATCACGTCAAATGCAGATGCATCATATCTGTGATAATTTGTTTATCGAACTTAATACTATCTCGACCATATTTTATGACAAATAAAACTGTGGGTACCTCACGGACCTCATAAACTCCTTCATGTAAGTTGACTGCAGTTTGGTGAGTGATACATTTACCTCTGTAGATCATCTTGTACTACCAAATGTTCACTACTCTCATGTCAGCACCAGGACTGAGACAGGACTGAGACTACAATACTTGTTCATAGGGCTCTGGTCTCTTACTACCTGTTTGGACTAACAGCATATTTACTCTTATGGGCAGGAGATGAGAGAACATCTGACCGGGATTTGAACCCCGGTCTCTCTGTAACAGGCAATTTAGCTTAACACGAGTGTGACGCGTTCGACCAATCGACCACCCATGCGCGTTTTTCATTGGTCATCTCCAGCGTTGTTTTTAGCTTATATCGTGCTTAGCACAATCTGTAACGAGATGTTTGTCTAAGACACATATAAAATCTGGGGATTCTGTTTTTTCATTATTTATAAATTATAAGTGAGCTAGTCAACACAATAGAGAGAAGAAATAAATGGTACGGAACTCCACACGGACTTTCTCACTTCACTGTCTAAAATTGGAGATATTTGCTCAAAACTCATAATATAATATGTGAAACGAAATAATACACACGAGCTAATTCGAGCATAAATTACGCTATACTTAAGTTAAACATTATTACTACAGGTTTTATATTTTTAAAGAATTAAAGTTCTCATTTATATATTTAGAGCAATAAATAATTGTGTCCACAAGGGTCAACACGTTGTATTAAAATTTCGACTTCCAGTTAAAAATTTTGAAATTTTATTAGGGGTTGCACATCTTAATGCCATCGCATTGCTATTAAATTCTTCATTTATATATTTAGAGCAATAAAACAGTTAAATATTGACTATTGAGACTAAAATGAAGAGATATATCATTACTGTATAAACATTTCCTCTATAAGGTTTAAGGAAAAAGAACATGAACTTTTTGAAATAATTACTTATTTACCTAATCTATGGAATTAGAGAACTACTTCTTTAAAACTTAAGTAGTATCTCTGTACAACTAAAGCTCACAAAATTGTATTAATATATTTGCCATATAATATCTCAGAAACTATTGGTTTTATGAATATATTATTCAAATAAAAGATTTTTATTTTATATAGTACTACAATTTTGCAATGATAAGTTGTTTAGTATCATAAATAGTTATGTGGATTTGGAAATTTCGGCTTCAGTGAAGTACCCTAAAAGTAATCTTCATATGAAAATGAAAATATTCATTTTGTTTATAATCTTAATCAACGTCTAGATAAAAATTTTAATCAAAATCGTTAGACCCGATTTTGATCAAATCAATCTTTTATCTTTTCACCTTTAAGTAAAAAAAAACCCTTAATTTTAGGGCTAGATACCCATTTCCAAAACCCCCCGGGGTAGCCCTATGAACACCCCAGATATTAAGTTTTAGTCCGATTGGTAAAATCGTTTAGGCTCTACTCCGAGGTACTGAACACATACAGTCGCAGCCTGTGAATGTACTATGGGATTGTTCCATAACCAGTGGCGTATCCAAGATTGTGGATGAAGGGAAGCACAAATATAAGTGGTTTTTAAATTATTAAATAGCTTTAAAAAGAGTTTTGATGGTCTAGTAAACAAGAGTATAGATGGGGGTGATGGGGCCGAAAGAATGTATACCTACAATATTTTTTATATATAAATAGTATTTAGTATATTCAAGTGCTCGTGCTACACATATACAAGATATGGCTAATCATGTTTTAATATGGTACATTATATTATTGGTACAAGATTTACCGATGTACGTAATGTTATGTGAGCAATAATACAAATTTAATCATAAATTAAACTAAACGTAAAATCAATACGTGTATATATGGAGGTTAAATTAGAACAATGAAAGATATGAGGGGTCCTGAGTCTACTTACAATTCTTGATATCTGAAACGTTATAAATCAGGAGGGGGTAGTAACCAAGAGCTACATACCCGCAACCGTATCACCTTGTTCTCCGCAGCATTTGACAGGTCCTGACAATAGTTCTATAAATGAGTGATTTGTCAATCCCTAATGGGGCAGTCATAGCTTCTTAACTGGAGGGGAAGACTAATTGGTATGGGAAGATCGTGTCAGGACTGAAACTGATTACCATCTTATTACCATTTGTTAGAGACCAGGGATCATACGTGGTCCTAATGGTGTGCGAATGGTTAGAGACGGATATGACGTCAGAGTGCCTTATCAAGATTCCGCTCTTCTCTGACAAGAATACGAATCTAGCGCATCACCCAAAACGGGCGGCCGGAAATGGAAGCTGAGTGGATATTAACCGGGTTAATGTCATAGGGAAAAGGTTGGTCACGTGATAATCGAGGGAAATGGATCATGAAAGCAATAATATCCTGATTCGGAGATCAGACTCTTCAATTATTTTGTAAAGCTGCTGATACGTGAATATTGATCAGACATATCTAGAATTCATTCTAGGTTCGAGGTGAGATGTTAGTGGGCTAAAAAGGGAGGTAAAGAATTATGCTATTCCTTTAACAATATAGGCGTGTATCTAGATTTAAGTTTTTGGCCTTGGATGGTGTGGGGTGGGGAGATTATAGCACACGTTCACACTTTCAATAATGTTGGTACAAAAACGCAAACATTATTTTAAGAATTTAAGTGAAATATATTGTTTAACGTGTGGAGTTTGTAAATAAAATAAAGATTCACTAATAGTCCTTTAACTGTACATATTACTATTTTGTTTCCTAATTAAAATCTTTACAAAACACATTAAATAAGTTTAATAAATAATTTTATTTGGAAAACTAGAACTGGCGGTTTGATGGAATTTGCAACTTATAGAATTGATAATGACATTTTTTTAAATTAAATTCTGCAGAAATTAATATTTGTAGATGATATTGTATTCTATTAGTTATAGGCCTAATTGTTTGCAAGACATTTGATCACAATATCAGCCCACGACATTGCAAGACCAGCTCTGGTAGCGTTTACAGTTAGGATCCCGGTTAGGTCAAAGCTACTTGGGGTGAATTATGAATTCCTTAAGTGTGGTCCCAGCAGGGGCGTTGCACGAAGTATATTGGGTGGTGGGAGGGGTGGATGAACTAGTATTTTTCCCAACTCCAAGCATTTTGAAATTAGAAAAATTCCCAAGTGACAGAAGAGAGTACAAGGGCAATGTTAAGAACGGGGGACGGGTCAAGAGGGGGGAGGATGATCTCAGGAAAATTTTAAAATTTGGGATAATAGTCAAGCCTTGAATCGAGCTTTTAGAAAACTGAATTTTTAAATTTATTTGTTGATCCTGGATTTTTCAAGCTACAAGGCTTTTTAAGTGTGTAAGGAAATAACCTGAATTATTATTTATTTCAGTTTACTTGCATCTGAGATAAATATACATTTGAAATTAAATATATTTATTTATATTTGCAGCTATATCGTTCATATAATGAATTTTAGATTAAAAATTTAAATGACTTTACTACAGCAGTTTCCAACATTTTGTAGTTTATGATCACAAATTTTCTCTCTGTGGCTATCGCGACCCTTTGATAACTTAAAAGCGTTCAAACTCTAGTTTTTATATTTTTTCACTGTGTCTTACTACCAGTCTGGACTATCTACAGTTAGCTAAGCCAGTGAGATAGGTAAAATTTAGATGAAATGTACACTTATTTGCTTGGAGGGATATTAGGATAAATTACCCCTAGCCATAATTCAAATTCTTATTTCCCCTTCACCATCAAACCAAACCAAAAACCATTAAACCCAAATGTCCACTAATGCATGTTTTAAATATTATAAATTGCTTATAATAATTATTATATGAGACTGATATTTATTAAAAGAGAATCAACAAGCCCGAGGATGGGGGATGATATTATATTATGCTATCAGCATTACAAGGCTGCCACAGTAAACAAGTCAGCAAGAAGCTATCAGAATGGAATAGCTAAAAGGAACTTAACAGTAACTAGGTCATTTTTAGCACTTTAACAACTTACATTTTTATGAGAACATCGCATTTTCTTATAATCATTAAAATCCTTGAAACAGTGAATATAAAGCTAAAACCTCTATAATGTGACCCCACCCAAAACACACTGTTACCCCCAGGTTTTAAAACACTGCTTTATTATAACACACTTGGAAGCAATACTTAACTAGTAAGCTCCCGAAGATGTAGAACTCGCTCGTCACTTTATCAAAAAATTAGCAATTTGGCCATGTTTATTCAGAAACATTTTTAACTGTAAAATAAAATAAAATAAAAATGTAATTTATCGACATTTCTACAGTATTTTGATAGTTGTCTACCAATGTACTGCTTCAAAATCTCATGGAAGTTGACCTAAAATGTTAATACTAATACTTCAATAAACTATTCAAAACATATTGTAGTTTAGTGCGTTAGGGTAAAGTCGGCTTCCCCTGATATTTTTAAAATAACTCATGGCAAAATAGAAATAAGCCTTCTAAACAACATGGTTATACGAAATTTCATGCAAATCGAACATTAAATAACGAATTTAAAAATGTAGCCCAAGTTTGAAAATGTTAGAGTGTCAATACAAAACTTATTTTTTGTTTTATGCAGTCTACTTAATGAAATGAAAAATTAAAAGAGTTGTTACATTGTAACATAGCCCTTAGTCGCTCCTCTTCCTTCATTGTTGCTTTGGGCCTATTTAAATTGCCTTCATGAAAGCCTATTTTAATAAACAATGAAATAAGGTGTGTCTCATTGTTCGGCCCTTGCGTCTGTACTCCGCAGTTGCACAGCCCCCGTCAACAGCCCTCTCTACTGCCTGGAACGTTCAGCTGTTACCTGACTCTGAATATCCACCTTGGCAGAAACGCCAAGCTAGGTCATCAGAGAAAGGGCTGATTTTTTGTTTGAGTGTCGAGTAACTGTCATGACTCTTAACCTCTTGGATGTAATTTAATACCTGATGAATTGAAACAAGTGAAATGACTCTTTAAGAGAATTACAGGAGTATTAGAATATATTACACTTTGAGGTGAAAATTGGTGGTCGTGAGTGTTAGCGATGGGTCTCGGTTATAGAAAGGATTTTCTTTTCTTGGGATGGGGGAAGGTGTGTTTAGGTATGATGGGGAAATGTCGGTGAATTATGAGAGTCGTTTTCCGGGAAAGGAATAGGTAGGATTGACTTTTCTTGGGATTTGGTCTGAAAAATTTAAATACATTTCCATTCACCATCTGGGGCCGACAGTGGAGTTAGTATTATTCTCTGACTTTACTGACTGAGTCGCTACACATAACATGTTTCTATTGCCGTCCATGAAGAGTTCTCTCTTTACTCCGCACCAATGAGAACTCTTCTCTATTCTATAAGTCCGCTTGGCGGACATTGTTTCTCCCATTCCCACGCGCCAATGGGAAGCTCCCCCTCTCTCCCATTGGACAAGGCCAGCCAGCAGTGGAGGGTATATAACACGGTGATTCCTTGATCAGAATTCCCGGACGTTCTTGACATCGTTGTCTCCAGAGCAGTGGCGGCTCTTGTATAGGCACTGCGGAACTGCAACACCCCCTATTTACACTTAATATTATCGATAAAATCTAATAAATGAGTCCTTTTTTCTTTAATTATTCTTTATTTTTGTAGTACAGTATATATTCCTTAGGCTTAGTGTCAGTACTTCAGTAGCCATCCCCCAGTTTTTGAAAAAGATACAAAAATCTTTGTATGGAACTGTGCGCTTCACAGTGCCAGCCAAGTGGTGTTTGACTGTTGTGCGCATGCGCACATAGGAGTGGTCTGGGGAGGAAGGCGAGACTGCCAGGTAGAGAGAGCACTGTTGCTCTTGCAGTGCCGGCTCTGGCATGATGTTGGAAGGAAATTTTATTTTATTCAGCGTGCGTTGTGCTTAAAAATCGTGTGCCATATTCATGAATGTGATAAAGTGTATAAGAGTGTATAATTAGATTATTATTCTCCTTCCAGCTATTCTATTTTATTAATTTTTTTCGGTTCTTTTATTTAATAGAAAGACTAAATGCGCTTACAGTACTTTCAATGGAGAAATATTTACTCAATTGTCATCTAAAGATCAAGGAGAAAATTATTGAACTTTTTGCGCAAATTAAAACAAGAAGAATGGATTTTATTTTTAAATGAATTGATCAAGTTTGAACTGTAACAATTTAAGTTAAAGTAAGAAAAAAAAATTTTTTTTTTTGTTAAGAGTTTATCAAGATCCTGAATAGATTTTCTTTTTATACATGTTTTTTTTTCCTTTTACACAATTTTAAAACAAAGGCTAAACATTTTCTGGAGCAGCACCCCTACTAATTTTAGCTATGAGCCACCACTGCTCCAGAGGGATCATAACACGATTAGGGCTGAAGTCTCTAGCTGAGCTAAACTCGTATCACAGTCTTGTTCTTGTGAAACTGGGACGCCCAGTGTCCTTCATATACACCCCCCTCCAAAAAACTCCCCTGACTTTAAGTGCACTGACTGGGACAGATTCACGAATGTGTTGAGAAAGAGGTTGGGACCCAACCCTACCCTTCGAAAAGCAGCAGAAATCGATCGCGGTGCGAGGTTCATAGTTTCCACCATCAAGGAATCACTCGAAGCTTCGACGCCAAGGAACCGTCCTAAGAGGGCGCCACAAGCTTATTTACCCGATTCTATCCTCAGGCACGTCCAGGAGAAAAATAGGCTGAGAAAGACTTGGCAAATCTCTAGGGACCCGGTAGACAAAGCCAACTGAAGCCGCTAAGTCCATGCGGTTCGCGAGATGGTCCAAGAATACCGGAACATTGTTTGGGAGGACAAGATTAAGAACCTGTGGTGCATGAAGAGGAACTTGATGCGTGTTCCCAAACCAAGGCCACGGAATGGGGGTGGGGAAGGGGAAACTCCAACCAGGAGAAGGCTGACGCTCTCGCTGAACACCTAGAGGTGCAATTCGTACCGTACCGAATGATAACCCGTCAGACCCAGTGCACATTGCACACGTGGCTCGGGTTATTAGTGCGGTCTCGTACATACCCTTGGATGAACCTTAACTCACAGAGGGGACACAGATGTCGTGGACGTTAGCAACTCTAAGATTAAACAAGGCCCCCAGACCAGATGGTATCAGTAACGCGGTCCTCCGAAATCTGCCCTTGGAGGTGATTAACCTCCTCGTGGAGTCATTCAATGCCACCCTGCTCCTGAGTCACTTTCCCGAGCTCTGTAAGCTCACCAACGTCCTCTGCTTTCATAAACCGGGTAAAGACCTAGCCCTAACTTCATCTTACCAACCGATCAGCTTGCTCGACTGTCTAGGCAAGTTGTTCCAGAGACTTCTACTGACTAGATTGACCAAACATGTTACCAAGGTGGGCATTTTGGTGGACGAGCAGTTTAACTTCCAGGCCAGACAAGCTACGTCTCATCAACTTGTTCGACTCGTGGAACAGGTCACTAGAAACTTCAACATGAACAAGCTGACGTCTTTATAGACGTGGCAAAGGCCTTCGACCGTGTTTGGCACGGAGGTCTCCTTTACAAACTCCTTTCCCTAAACCTACCCTTCGACTTAGTTAAGGATGTACAATCTTATCTATCCCACCGCACCTTCTACACTACCTTTGGGAACTCCACCTCTCAGGTCAGAAGCATCCGGGCTGGAGTTCCACAGGGTTCTCTAGTGTGCCCGGTGCTCTTCACTCTGTATGTGAAATACATTCCTAAATCCCCAGACACCAATTTGGCACTGTATGTGAACGAAACGGTTCTAGTAGCGGAGTCGCGGTGAGGGCAGTTGATGGAGAAGCGACTCCAGACGTACCAGACGCAGTTGGAGGGGTGGCTGACCACCTGGAGGACAAGTATTAATCTGGAGAAGAGCGCAGCAGTGCTCTTCACACGGAAAAGAAAGTTCTACAGGCCGGCCCCACTACAGCTGTTCGGAGAACAGATCAGATGGGCGAACATTGTTAAGTACCTAGGTATTACGCTAGACACAAAACTGACCAGGCTACCACACTATAATGAGAGACTGAACAAGGAGAGGCAAAGGCTAGGAATCCTAGGCCTACTATTTAACAGGTGTAGTGCCCTGCCTACAAGGAATGGTCTGACACTGTACAAGCAGTTGATAAGGCTGATCCTCGAATAATTCATGTCCTGCTTTCGGCCACCTGGTGGAAACGTATGAGGAGGATGTAGGCGTTCAATAGTGGGTGTCTGAGGATCATTGTAGACGCGTCTTGGTACGTTCGGAACGTGACTCTGCATCGTGATCTGGATATGCCTACCCTCAAGGACCACTTCCGGAACCTGACGCAGTCCTTCTACGCTAGAGTTACTGGTACCACCAATTCTCTTATCCAGGGGCTTGTGAACCACGTCATCGACCCTGGAGGGTGACACTGACGTCCCAAAGCTCTGCTAGGATAAGCGAAAAGTGTAAAACAGTGGTTTGGAAGGCTCTCATCCAGCCCCCATATAGTAATGTCTCCGCACGTAGCTCTAAAAATCCTTATTCGGCTTACCAACATACTTCCCCCCCCCCCACTAATAATAATAATATGTCTTTTATTTGTTTCAGAAACTTCGTGAAATGTGACAATCCATTTGTTTTAATTTCCGAAACCACATGGCGTGAACAATTGGTCGGTAAGTGTTGGAATTTTCTCTCATGCCCCTATTCAGGGAGCATCAGAGCATGCTAATCTGCTTCTGTCAGAATCCAGTGGCTACCAAACCCTGGTGTGCCACATATTCAACAGAGTTAATACATATTCTTATGTTACGAAAGAGCAATATAATATTATATCATATCCTCCCACTCCTTACCTCCATCCACGACACACGTTGCCGGGACGTCCTCCTGTCCCACTATGACACACTTTGATGGGACTTTCCCGTCGATGTTTTTCCTACTCCTACACACGACCCGTAATATCGGAGACTATCTACAACGTCACCCATAGACTGGTCATCTGCTATACATAACTCAGTTACCCCCGAAACCGAACGACAGGGATAGCAAAGATACATCAGTTCAATTAAAACTAGTTTGGATACTTGCTAGAAAGAGTATTGTGTATTTCAGAAGTCAAACATTAACACTAACCTCAATGTCCTCATTTCATCAGTCAAAGCTTTCAATAATAAAATGTTGCGTAACATTCACTTTATTTATGCCTTCAAAATTTAATAAAGCGCTAATTAAGGAATTGGTTGTATAACATGATAATTTGAATCATAAAACTCTGACAGTCTAGCAGTCACGAAAGTCATAACTAAAAACTCTAAATCATTAATAAAGCATTGGCTGACAATGCTGCCACTCCAAGCATTGCTGGCTGAATTAAATGTTGCTACTGGGCAGCTCATGTTCCCTTATGACTTGTTTACATACCAGAAGGGAAGAAGAATTTAGTTTCGAGAGTACTTATCAACAGTTTGTTGCAGCACATGGTCGCAAAACATTTAATCCAGGCGTGGAGTGGCTTGCGTGCTATGCATTGACGCACAATCCATGACGGATAGAAGGTTGATTAAAGTTGGCCAAATCAATGTAATGAGAAGTAAGACCGTGTCGCAAGAGATCAGGAAATTAGCAGATGAATTAAAACTTGATGTTGTATGCATACAGGAACCCTACACTCTAAGAGGTTAAGTTCCATACATGCCTGTGGTTACTAGAATATTCGTGAGTGGGGAGATACCGATGAGTGCGGTAGTAATATTTAATCGGGATATCGCGGTGACCAAGATAACGCATCTAAGTAACCAATGGGTAACGTGTGTGGAGCTGGGCACTGGACAAGGCAATATTGTGGTGGTGAACCTGTATTTTCAATTCAGGCACCCTATAGAACCATACATAAATCAGTTGGAAGAGGTGTGCAGGTTGTATGCTGGGGAGCCACTCATAGTTACTGCTGATGCCAATGCTAAGTCTCCCATGTGGCATAGTCATATTGCGATCAGAAGGGATAGAAGGAATGATGCTGGAAGACCGTGTAGAAGGGGAAGAGCCCTCGAAGAATTCATCCATGGGCACGGACTGGAGGTTGTAAACCAGCCGGATAATCCTCCAACTTACAGGGGGAGGGCTGGAGTGACTACTAACATCGATGTTACGCTATGCAACGCCGTGTCGGTGGCCATGGTTGAAGGATGAAGGGTGATTGATAATGCTACAATAAGCGATCACAACCTGATCGTGTTTGACATTGCTATGGGGAGGGTGGCGGATGTAAATGAGAGAGAGAAAAGTATAATATGAATAGAGCGAGTTGGGGAAAAATGAGAAGGGAATTGATACTGCCAAACCCGGTTGAGGTGGGGGACAATGTCAACGCCAAAGCAAAAGAACTGACGAAGGCCCTGCAGGAGGCAATGAGGAAATCCATCCCAGTGATTATAGGAGATACCAGGGTTGGGAATAAACCATGGAATGATAGACTGCAGGGTCTTCGGGCTAGGGCAAGAAGATCCCGAAAAAGGTACCAAAGGTGCTGGGACCCAGTTGATCGAGGGGTGCTGTTGGGCATATACAGGGAGAAGAAAAAGGAATTTGAGGAGGGGTTAGTGGAGGAAAAGAGAATGATCTGGGAGAGGTATGTGAAATATGAAATTCAACAAGGACCGTGGGGAATACCGTTTAAGATAGCAGTAGGAAAGATCAGACCACCTACGATGCTATCAACGTTGAGGAGAGAGGATGGCAGCACCACAAAGAACTGGGAGGAATCTGCTCGGCTGTTAATGGAGACACTGTTACCTGATGATGAGGAGGATAGGGACCGTGTGGAGCAAAGGATGTTAAGAGAGGCATTGACTCAGGACGTGTATGAAAATGGGGGTCGAGTGGACCCGGTTGGTCGGGATGAGGTGGTCAGAACCATTGCTCGAATGGGGAGGAAGAAGGCACCTGGACTGGACGGGATAAGAGTCGAAGTGCTACAAAAGATGGTGGACCTCATAGCTCCCTACCCTGCGGATTTACTAAACGAATGCCTCGCTCAGGGCAGAATCCCGAACGTCTGGAAGCAGAGCGAGGTAATTGTGCTGAGTAAGGAGAATGATAAGGATCCGCTTCTTCCTAAGTCATATAGGCCCATTTTTCTGCTAAATACGTGTGGGAAACTCCAGGAGAAGATATTGTGTGAAAGGCTCCTAGCGCAATGGATAGGGGTGAGCATGCACCAGAAGCAGTATGGCTTTCGAAGAGGTAGATCAACTGAGGATGCCATCTGTAGAGTAACGGAGCTGATTGACTCGGCTGTGGACAAGTATGTATTGGGTGTGTTTGTCGACATCTCGGGGCGTTCGACAATCTATGGTGGCTGGTGCTGTTTAATCGGCTAAGGGAATGGCCCAGGAAATCTGTATAGGAGTTTGAAGGACTATTGTCGGGACAGGTATGCTACGTTGAGGTGTCCGGGAAACACTGTACAAAAGAAATTGACTAAGGGGTGTCCCCAGGGCTCTGTATGCGGGCCAGTATTCGGGGATGTGGGAGTTAAGCCAGGATTGCAGGAGTTATAAGTCCTTCCCGAAACACATGGAATATTTGCCTTCACAGACGACCTTCTCATCATAATAGAGGGTAGATCAATAAGGAGTCTAGAGGAGAAAGACTATGCGGTGCTTGATAGACTGAGGAGATGGTGTAACAGTGTCAAACTGAAGATGGCACCGGCGAAGACAACGTACATGTTGTTTAGGGGGGAAATGGTGAGAGACCCCGCAATAAGGGTGGAAGGAAGGAATCTGAGGAGGAGTCGAATGGTTAGCTATCTGGAAGTCACAGTTGATGAAAATAGGAATTTTACGGTGCACATTGAGGAGGTGATCGTGAGAGCACAGAGGGTAATGAATAAAATAGTGAGCATTGGACAGAGGAGGTTCCATCTGCCTATGCGAGTAATTAAACTATACCATCAGGCGATCTTGCTCTCCATTGTGGGATATGCGGCATGTGTCTGGACCCATAGGTTAAACAATATCGTGCCAGCTAGGGCTGTCAGGAGCATTCAAAGGAATGTCCTTCTGAGACTTTCGGGAGCCTATCGGACTGTGGCAACGGACGCGTTGTATGTGGCCCTGGGTATCTGGCCGTTGGATCTCCTAGTAAGAAAAAAGGTGATTGGTTACTGGATGAGAAAGAATAAGTTGGACAGGGTAAATATACTCACCTCACCGGAGGTGGAAACATCCGCTGATGCAGAAATCTCGCTGTGAAGGGAATGTCAACGACGCTGAGAGGATAGTGAAACTGGAAGGATAACATATCAACTCTTTCCTAATGTGGTTGAAAGGGTTGATAATGTACATCTGGAACCTTACCAGGGTCTAGTCCAGTTCATCCCAGGGAAGGGACCATACCCAGAATCCTTATGGAGGATGGGGCTGGTCGAGTCGGAAGCGTGTGAGTGTGGTGAAGTGGGTACTCAGAGCATGGGGTATTAGAGTGTGCCCGAACGGCGAAGATCAGAAGGTCGAACCAGAGAAAAGTGCAAGGAAGATTGGTGAGAAGAGTACTAAGAGACCCCACCAAATGGATATTCCTGGACAGACTAGCTACGGAAGCGACAGAAAGGGCCAAGACTGAGTATAGAAGGGCTTTAAGGGAAAGAAGAAGACTAAGATAAAGAGACAACTGGAGGAGGGTCAGATTAGGGCGGAAGGGTGAAACCAGTGACAGTGACAGTGATGGAAACAGTGACAGGGAAAGTGATAATAATGAGGAGGTGGAGGGTGATGAGAGTGGAGAAGCGGGGAGCGAGGCTGGTGCGGACGGTGGTGTAGTTTCAGCGGGAAGCGATTGAAGCGGTTAAAATTGGCAGGTTGCTCGTGGGGGGAAAAATGGCAACCTCTTATGGGAAATAAGTTAGGATGCTGGGAGGTTGCAAGTAAGGTAAAAATCGGACTGGGATGCCAGGTCAGCTGATGAATCCAGAGGGGTTCTGTGGTAACCATGGGGCAAATGGATTACCCCGGAGTGCTCAAGGGAGCAATATATTTAGTATTAGGTTAGGTCAAGATTAGTTTAGGATTGGGGTAATAGGGACTGGGAAGGGATGGTAAAAGAAAGGGGGCAGGGTTGGAGAAATAAGCTTACAACTATTTTAAAAGGGTGGGACACAGAAGTGGTGATGCTATGAAGTAGACGGAGCACCAACTCCAATAGGGTGCCTCCCCAGGTGGTGGATAGGGGGATGCCCGCCTTCGCTGGGTTCTCCGTCGGGCAGGGTGGATACTCTGTCTGGGGGAGTGGCCAGTGGGGGAGGGTACCGGGGAAGTAATACACCCGGGGTGGACCAACTGGAAGGAGAGTAAGATTGTATTCTCAAAATGTAGGTTAAGTGCTAAGCCTGTTAGATGTAAATATAATGGAAACAACTGATATAAGTAAATTGTGATTGTATTTAAAGTTGTAAGATGCCAGGCCAATAAATATCAAAATAAATAAACCTCATTCGGCATACACTCACTGGCCGTTGTCTCTGCCTACTGACAACGGCGCTACTAAACTACTTGGTTAACAAAGATTTATATAATCTACTAAACAAGGAATCTACTTTAAATGTTTGAAGATTTTTGAAGTTGGGATTTTTTGTAGAGTAGGAATCAACAGTTGGGAAATTTAAAATTTGTTTCTATGAGTCTGTAGTTAAGGACTTTCATAATAGAAAATACTGGGATACAGAATAAGACTAGAATTTCCCAGCTCAAGATCTAAAATCTCACAAAATTCCCAACTTTCATGGTTTTAACAAATATTGGAGGGGGGTGACACCCCTCATCTTCACTGAGTCCTAGGTGTTAATAGACCTTAGCTTGTGTAATAAACCTCAATAACAAACAACAATGCATTTAAACATGGTGGCTACTACTAGCTAGAGATAATACCTTTATTTTTATAGTATTTCTTAAGTAAATAGGGTGGTATTAATCTTGTGGGTTATATCTGATTACCAAACCCTTCCCTCACCTCTGACAAGACGTGTATTATTCACATCTTGTGAATGTGGGGAATGCCAGGCCTCCACCGTGGTTCGGATTCCACGTTAAACTGTAGGTCCTCCATTTCATCTCACAATCACCCTATCATTACACATTAGCGTAAGTGCGTATAACCCGAATGGGTAGTAAGACGCGGTGCTAATAATAATAATAATAATCTTGTGGGTTCAAGTTTCAAGTGGTTTACACCCCTTCACATGCCTAGTCCCTTATCTTGCCCAAGTGCTCTCAGTAATTAATTTAGGTATGCTCTAAATATATATTAGTAACATTTGGATAATACTCATACATTAAGTAGGCTAAGGGAGATGAAGAAGGTAAAATTTGATCATACTTGTACCCACATTTGCGGTGAGGGAGAGTGTAACCACTAAGTTCAATAAATTCTTGCGGGATTAAAGCCCCAACTCCAACTTCCCCTTCACCACCAATCCGGTGAAACACCAGAGTAGTGCATTAGACCATGCGACCATATTATTATTATGTATTATTACCATAATCTACAATTGATTATCTAAAGTTTTATGTCCGACACTTTATTTCAGTCAGTATCGTGTTTGTCTGCTGAGATAAAATTTATGGCTCGATTCCCGGCATGGGCGAAAATACTTATCATTGTTGAAATGTGGATCTCCCTTCTCTCAAAGATAAATTAACGGCTGGGGTGCTTGGTGTTGTGTCTGTTCTAAATTTAAGCCAGTTTATGATTTGTGTGCTGATATATTCATTCGGTTAGGAAATTGCACGTTAAATATCTCATAAATGAAATAGCGTTTGATCCGTAGTTTAATGTAATGTATTGAACATATATATTTCAATTTGTATTAAATGTTGTATTAGAGGGGTTTGGGATCCCCTGCCCCCACCACTTCCCACCCTCCTTGAACTGTCAATTAATAATAAGGGCCAGTTTCATAGTCAAGACTTAGTACGTCTCAAGTGTGGTGCTATACTAAATACAGGAAAACATTTACCTAGACCAGGATGGAATGAGACAGTCTCATAGTTTGTCTTACAAATAAATTGGTGAATCAGCAAAATAAAAAAATAAAAAATAAATATGTTACCTATTCATAGATGACTTTATATGTGTTTTTTTAAGAAGGATATAAAAGACAAACTATTTTTGTTGGCATTAATAGAATTTTATTATTTATTGATGTTATATTATAGATATTTGTACTATATACAGTGAGGAGAATCATTGCTAAGACCCCCAAAATAATATTCCCCGATTCGCCACTGATAAATGCTATTCTTACGAGAGAAAGTGACCCGCTGGCTCTATGGGAAGGACCAATGTGGGAGAAAGTGACCCAACTCCACAGTGAGGAGGAGCAATGCTAAAACTCAAGAATAAAAAGGCTAACCCCCAAAATAATATTTCCTAATACACCACTCATCAATGTTATTTTTATGGGGAAAAGTTACTCACCTTCCCTGTGAAAATGAGCAACGTGAGAGAAGGTGAGCCAGAACTCTCATTTCAACTACTACTGACGTAATATTTATTGTTCTCATAAAATGCCCACATATTTAATCTTAATAAATTTATCTTGTAAAACCCTATTATTTTATTTAAAACCTGTTTGTAAGATTAATATGATAATATTAGAAAAGGCGTCTATTGGTGGATCTTTGGATGGGAAATTAATCTAAATTATGCATTGGAATATACATTTTTTCTTTCATTTATTATGTAGTACAGTTTATTTATATTTTATCATATACATGCATAGCTCTATATGATTTATTTTAGCGATATTAATCATTGTAGAAGTAAAAGGGTAGATTAACGTGTTTTAAGTACTCATAGTTTCCTAACATAATCCAGTATCCCCATGATCTAAGATAGCGTGTAGTAAAATCTATCGACTGAGCATACTAACTAGTTAAAAGAGGAGAATAAATATTAGTTATTGAACGTTACTAAGTGTTAGTAATATATTTAAGGTCAATTCTATAATTTCCTTTCCACACTAAATTATATACACAGAAAATTTTTGTTTTTATCCTATTTATTGACAATAAATAATATTTTTAACAGCATATATAGATATTAAAGCTTATACTCCATTTTGTTTCTTAACTACAACCACCTTTTATCATGTCAGTAAGAAATAAGGGGAAAAAACTACCAAACTTTTTATCTCAAGATAAAGAGGAAAGCTCACTGCTAGTTCTTAAATATCTTAACATTTGATGTTGTGAGCCCATATAAAAATACTCTTTTTGTTAGGTTAAAGCTAAGTATAAAGCCCCCTTTCATCCTACCTAATATTCAAGCTCAGCAAACTTGCTTTATAAGTTGTACAATAAGCCAAAGTAACATTTTAAAACATTTTTTCTATTAATATAACTCAAAATAGCAGGTTGTTAAAGAAAAAGAGCTTTGTCAGAATAATTCGACTTTATTTTGACGTGAACTATATTTTGAAATAACCCATCGTATAATTAAATATTGTGTTAGAAGTGAAAGTCTGCGCGTGGCAGTTCTTCACCACTGAGGCGGCCCCCTTAACAATCGTTTAATAACCCCGCGATATTCCACGTGTTAATTGCAACACTGCCATTAATATTGTCTCTTGTCATTCTCGAAAAATATGTGTGGAGCTATCTCTGAAATACAAAATGCAAATGACGACTGCGGGTGAATGCCAAACAGATTATTATTGTCTGATCAGAAAATATCACAGCCTTGTATGTTGGCAAAGTTGATCATTCAATGCCGTTTTATGAGTATTTACATTTCCCATTTGACTGAAACTCGATCACACTGACACCAAATTATGAGTCGTAAACTGTCCTGCTGAGAAATATTGTTTTCTTTAAGAAGTGGAATTAAAAGAAAGTGTTATTGTATTTGGGCGAAGGGAAAATGGTGACCTGGTGGTCTAGGGGTAAGGTGTCAGACTTCTGAGCTGGCGGCCGGGGTTCAATCCTCGGCCCCGGCACAGATTTATCTGATTTACAAACCCTTCCTTCATCTCTGACAAGACATCTTGTGAATGTGAGGAATGCCAGGCCGCCACCGTGGTTCGGATTCCACGTTAAACTGTAGGTCCTTCATTTCATCTCACAATCACCCTACCATTACACATTAGCGTAAGTGCGTATAACCCGAACGGGTAGTAAGACGCGGTGCTAATAATAATAATAATAATAATAATAATAATAATAATAATAATAATAATAATAATAATAATAATAATAATAATAATAATAATAATAATAATAATAATAATAATAAAATGGATAACTATTGAAGATAAACCACAGCTGGGATTCGTACCCCGACCTTCCAATCATCGAAGAACGAGACTAAATGAGCGTGAAGTTTAGTCTGTATGCCCACCAATGGTGGTTAAACATACATACTCTACATTATATTTTCATATAAAAGGTCATGAGGAAGGATCCCGAAAGTGTGTGTTTGGGGAACACTTTCCTTTGCTTATCATTAAATATATAACTCTGGGGTTGAGCATCTATTTAAAGTAATTGAGCTAACATTCAAATCTATTTTTGTTAAAAACAAAAATAAATAGGCTTGGACAAAACACCTTATCTGCCACATTTATTGGAGTGAGAGGCTTGGATAAAACACCTTATCTGCCACATTTATTGCAGTGAGAGGCTTGGACAAAACACCTTATCTGCCACATTTATTGGAGTGAGAGGCTTGGATAAAACACCTTAACCACCATATTTCTTGCTAGTAAGAGAGATCGGATAAAACTCCTTAGCCACCATATTTATTGATGTCAATACCTTTCTTTAAAAACTATCAATGGAAGTGCGTACATTTTGATGTCTGACATATTTGGTTACTTACGTCTTTTCTCCATTGGGTTGCTGATAGTCACTGACGGCGCGGCGGCCCGTGGATTTGACTATTCTCCTGATTGAGCCGGGGTTATTGCGATGCGTGACGGGTTCTAGGTAGACACTTGTCTCAACGACCATATCAAGTCATACCATACTATAGCACGACACTCCATTGTTCCCCTCACAGCATTGTTGCCAACATTACGCCATTGATAAACTCACCTGATTGTATTACAGAGCTTACCTGAAACATAGTTATGAAAACTAGTTACCTTTAAATTCAAGGCTATTACCAGCTCATTTTTAGAGGTTAGGATTAGAAATATAGTTTAATGGAGTGGAGTGTGGAGAGAGAATGGAAAAACCTATATGTTATATCTATCACATGTGGAAAACCATTTCCAGATGCACCCAGTGAAAACTATAATATATACCAATCTATCACTGGTGATCCATTTTATTGGTAAAATGACGCCTCAGACCATGTGACCACCAGTTTGGGTGCCTGAATGAAATTAATATAGATACCCGACTAAATCTATGCTTTGAGACAAGGTTGTGTTGAAAGCTATGGTTACTCATAAATAATAAAATGTTATTTACATTTTATAAGAAAAACACTTAGAAATTTCTTGATGTTTAACAATCTCCAGCTCTATATACTAAAGCTGAAATAAGGTATGCCCGGAAATAAAAATCCACCCACAGATAAGCTGGAAAACTGAAGTTTGGAAGGAAGGCAGGACACCTCCAGATAACCAAACAAGTCTTAAAACTGAAGTTTGGCAGGAAGGCAGGACACCTCCAGATAACCAAACAAGTCTTAAAACTGAAGTATTGTGGGTGGGGGGGATTGTGTACGGGGGTTAAGGGGTTTAAAATTTCCAAAATTAATTTCCCAGTGAGGTATAAAACTGAAATTCGTAAGGAATGTAAAGGGACCTCTTAAAATAACCATAAGCGTCTCACAATTTTGAATAGAAACCCGGGAAATAAGATAAAGGGCGGGTGAACATAAGAAGAAAACCCTTTAAGATGGGTTGGAAAATTTAAAATTGCCAATCTGATAAAAGGAACCCTCCAGATAACTAAATAAAAATATAAATTTCTAAGAACAAAATTGGAGAAGCGGAGAAGGGAGGTGGGTCCAATTTCCAAAACTAATTCCAACTACTTATCTTTGTGTCATAAAATTGAAATTTGGCAAGCGCTTTAGTGACTATTAGGATCTACAAATAAACTTTAAGGTCTGAAAATTTTAAGTTTCAAAATGGAACTCCGTAAGATGATGGGGGGTTGAGGAGGGGGTGGTATATACGAAAACAATCTTTTAGGGTAGGAAGAAAATTAAATTTGCCAGGAATATAGAGAGATGAGTCCAAATATAAAAATTATTTCTATATATGCTCTCCCTATAATTGAGAGCTGTTGAAATAGGAATGCTTCGAAATTTCCAAAATTAGATTATGAGTATAAGCTTCTTATCAATGTGGTAGAAGATTGAAATCTTTCACGCAGGTGTAAGAACCACCCTCAAACTACAATGAAGGTTTAAACCTTCTTAAACTTCAAAATGAAAGTCCAGAAAATGCTAAGGTGTTCTTTCAAATTTCCCTAAATATAAAACACTCCTCAGTATTAAAGATAGCTGAAAATTTTGATTAAATGGAAAAGGAAAAAACAAAAATAACGTGAATAGTTTGAACATTTAAATATAAATTGGGCTACGGGAAATGTTCAAGGCCGTAGCCTATATTTACAAAACAAAATTTATCAACCCTTTATCTGTGTGATACAAAATTTAAATGAAATGATAAAAAGAACACCAAAATTATTTTGTTAATTGGAACTTTAAAATGTTAGGGATGGTGGGTCGAGAAATGAGAAATAAGAAGAAATTTCAAAACTGATAGAAAACACCATCTTTCAATATTGTAGAAAATAGAAATTTTGCAGATTGCTAGATAAGTAGCTATGATTTTATTTAATTAAAAATCTTTATTGAAAGAGAGCTAGGAATTTTAAAAAATAATAGAAAAACCTTTTTAAGTTTGTTAGAAATCTTAACGATAAAAAATGAAAATTTGAAACTTCAAAATTGGTTTAAGAACTGCAGGACCCACAAGTTATTAAACTAATAGAAAAAACCTCTTGGACTGTAGCAACATTTAAAATTGGCATGTGAGTAAATGTACCTTACCCGAACAAATATAATTTCAAAATTAAATATTGAGAAATGTAAGAGCTTTAAATTGATACAACTATTTTTGGAGTGGTTTAAAATTGAAATTTTGCAAGCAAATTAAAGAATTATATCAGATAATGAAATAAATCTTTAAAAATTTCAAAATTGTAATGTTGTAACCGAAAAGGGTTGAGTGTAGGGAGGCTGAAGTAGCTTGAAATCCCTCAAAAGTTATTAAAGAATCTACCTTTAATTTTGGAAAGAATGTTTAATTTGGTAAATTGGTGAAAAATGTACCCAAGATAACATGAAGATTGGAAAGTGTTGAATTTAACACTGGAGGTCCAAGAAATGTATGAAAGGTGGCGAAAGGGGGTAGGGCCGGTCTTTAAATTTCTAAAATCATGGAAACTTGACCATGCCTAGGAAAACACTACGTTCGTTTGTGCACTCAGTTTGAGTGTTAGGTAAGATTTGTTCAAAGGTTTGTTCTATTTATTTACTGCATTAATTGCCATGGGACTGACATGGTTAGCTCAAGATTTTACAATAAGGAACTTTAAAAATGTTGGTCGCCCGATGTGAAAAGTCCTAATTTGATATATTATTATTAGCACCACATCTTACTACCCGTTCAAGTTATACGCAACTACCTCTCTGGACCCGTCGCCCCAATTTAACCTTGAACATGATGTTGACGTGAGGAACTCGTAAACATCCTTGTTCCACAATAAC
>CABFVZ010002886.1:42515-95475 GCA_902151445.1 Timema monikensis | reverse complement strand
AAACGTTGAGAGTCTTCTGGCAGTTTCTATCTTCTTCTACACGTCCATGTTGTTATTGAGACGGGTGGTGGTGTCTAGTGGCATGATGTGTCAATAACCTCGGAGCTCTCAGATGTTTGGGTATTGTTAGTGCGTGCTGACGTGTGTTCTTCCCGCAGCCAGTCTACTCGGTGAAATTGGGTAAGTGATGTTTTGATTTACTAGCCCAATTTTGGTTAACATGTGGCAATAATTGCTACAAACTAGATCCTTAAAATTACTATAGCAGTGGCGGCTCGTAGCTAAAATTAGTGGGGGTGCTGCTCCAGAAAATGTTTAGCTTTTGTTTTAAAATTGTGAAATTTATAAAAAGATAATTTATTCAGAAACTTGATAAAATCTTAGCAAAAAAAAATGTTTACTTACTTTAACTTAAATTGTTACAGTTCAAGCCTGATCTATTCATTTAAAAATGAAATCCATTCTCCTTGTTTTAATTTGCACAAAAAGTTCAAAAATTTTCTCCTTGATCTCTGAATGACAATTGAGGAAATTTTTCTCCATTGAAAGTACTGCAAGCTCATTTAGTCTTTCTGCTAAATAAAAAAATAAAAAATGAATCAAACAGAATAGCTGGAAGCAGAATAATAATATAATTCTACACTCTTCTACATTTTATCACATTCAAGAATATGGTACACGGTTTTTAAGCACAGCACACGCTGAGTAAAGAGAAAACTTCCTTCCACCATCACGCCAGAGCCGGCACTGCGAGAGAAACAGTGCTCTCTCTACCTGGCAGTCCCACCTTCCTCATCATCCCCCTCCTATGTGCGCATGCGCACAACAGTCAAACACCACGTCGCTGGCACTGTGAAGCGCACAGTTCCATACAAAGATTTTTGTATATTTTTCATAAACTGGGGAATGCCTATTGAAATACTAACATTAAGCTTAAGGAATATATATTGTACTACAAAAATAAAGAATTAAACAAAAAAGGACTCATTATATTAAATGTTACCGATAATATCAAGTGGAAATAGGGGGTGCTTCAGTTCCGCAGTGCCTATACACGAGCCACCACTGTACTATAGGTAATAATGCGTAGTTTATAAAACACCTAATAATATAATAAAACGCCTTACAAACTAACTTAGCTCTAGAATATACAGGTCTACGTCATCTAGTCTCCCGGCCATCAAGTATCCATTGTTTAAGGGCTAACTCCAATTTTACCGTTGATAAATGTTTCAGCTGGGCCAGGAATTGAACCCCAGATCTTTTCAGTAAATGACCATGGTACTAAATGAACAAGGATGTTGGCAAAATAAAAGGAATCGTTACGAAATAAATGAAGCAAATACATTCTTTGCGCATAGTAATACCACGTGTTTTATTTCAGGATTACTTAATTTCACTTGTGCCCGATCGTTTTCAAGTTATTTGAGCTATTTATCTACCAACAAAGCTAGCGTGTTTGACCCTAACCTAATAGACGGTGATATTTCGACTAATTAAAATATCATTTGGATGCTTAAGAGAATACCCCAATTCCTCTCGCCCCCTCCCTCCCAAAATATGATTTTACATCTCTAGGCAAATTTTGATATATTTTGTAATTAAATGAGCCTCCTTATCCCTTTAGCTAGTTTCGCAGCTAATTTATTCCTTTCGTTAATTTTAATAATTCATTAAGACAGATTTTAATATAATAGACTGATAGCTTTAAAGATTTATATTTTTAACATACATTTAACGCTGGTAGAATATTGAAAATTGTGCCGCAAACAGGATATGAGCTATCTATCCTATAGTGTCATTACTTTTAAAATTAACACAATTAGTGAAATATTTTCATTATTCATTCAGACCTTAAGGTCCGAGATTCATTGTCGATAGAGTGGACTTAAAAACAAGTAGTTCCCCATCTTCTCGCTAATTGACTGCTGCTTCATCGTCTTGAAAATTCCCCCTCTCCAAACAATGTATTGGCTCAGTTAATGTTAATAAAAATACAAACTCAGCTGGCCACGGTTTATCTCAACCCAAGAAGGTGGAAGTAGTAGCACCGGCGTTTGGGAACAGTGCTCTGCACTGGGATCCTGGATGTTTTCTTTCCCTTTGAAAGAGACTCTTCATGTCATTCACGACCATCGACTCTCTTTACAAGCAAAATGTGATTCTCGGATCTCCATTTGACCGATTTTACAATCGACGAGTCTCGTACGCCACCGAGAAGTGTATCGAGGGGTCCAATAGCACGCGGTAGGAAGTCAACGATATCGTTACGTAGGTAAGTAAAAGTTTTCACGTCATATTATTAATGTTAAATATGTTTAGATTGTGAATATAGGGATTATAATACTACACTCTCATGTAATAATTATAATAGCTGTGTTCTATTTATCTTAAATAAAAAAAATAATGCCGATATTAATATTAAATGAGATAGTTTAAGTGCAATGTCTAGGTTATGTACCACATCGGTTTTAGTAGCTACACAATATTTATTCTATTATATTTTCCACCACTCTTGACTAGAAAAAATCTATACCTAAAATAACAAATAGGAAAATATATTATGATCACCCAAATATAATCAAATGATTTTCAAATAAAATTAAGGCCTAAACGTTCAGTTTCAAACTTATTGGCTATTATTATTTAAATATCTTGTCAACTTGAAGGATAATGATTTTAATAAAGTCTTATTTTAAGTAGGTATACAACTGTAATTACAAGTTTAGCATGCCAAATATTTGACAATCTCTGTAAGTTAAGAATAAATAATTGTTTAAGCAAGTTTGGCAAGTGAAAAGTGTTTATAAGTACCTCACTTTTTATAAGTTAAGACATAGAATCTAAGCCTATCATTTTTAAGGGAATATACTTTCTTAACTATTATTGCCTCTAGTATATTTAATTTTAAAAGTTATAAAACCTTATGCTAGGCCTTTGTTATATTTTAAAAGTTATAAAACCTTTTACTAAGCCTAGGTTATATTATGCTATAGCTAGCTAATCCTTCGGGATGTTAGGCTATAATTTGATGAAGGCCTGTTAATGTTTCATAAATGATATTAATATAAAGTTAACCCCAAATAATCTTTCTCAACAAACTTTTATCAAAATGTATATGCTCATAAAAGGTATTTTAGAATAATAAATGTTACATTTTCCTTCTTCTGTGAGTCTAAAATTGCATATGCTTACAGAATAATGATAACCTAACCTAAGAACAGCTTATTTTTGGTCTAATACAATATAATACATATGTGAATGCAAAAAATAAAAACTGGAACTGTCATTTCTATTACTTAGTGAAAGTATTAACGGGGATGATACCCAATATTCAAACCTTTTAGACGAACTTTTTCCTCTCTAAAACCTGAAAGTCATTAAATGTATGCTATCATTATGCTTTTAAAAAATGTGGGGAATCCAATGATACTAAACTCAAGCTTATTAATAAATGTATTTATATTATAAGCTTAACCTAATCTTCCTTGTGGTAATAAGACAGCTGATTTGGTCTTACCTTGTTGCCATTCCATTCAAAGATAAATTAGTATCTCAATTAATATTCACAAAATAAACTATTTGACTTTCGTAGTATAAGATAGCATCATATCATGAGGTATCATGGCTCAAATGACGTGTTGGTCTAGGTTTGGACTTGGGTGTTATTGAGTTTTCTAAATGCTCTAAAAATAGAATTACTTCAAATACATACATTTAGAGTATCACTGGATTCACCGTTTTCTTGTGAGTATAATGGAACTGATAAATTTTTAATGATTTGGTTTCTCATGTGAAATACAATGTATTATCTAGTAAGATGCTTACGCATTATTCCCCTAAAAACTTTGTTTGTTCAACTATTTGTAAGTTAACTGTGGGGACCAACGACATGTGGACCAGTCGACCATATCCTGTGTTCCGAAGAAAATGTCCACACTGTTGGCGGTAAACCCTTGATGTGTCCGCACTTCTGATCTTCCTGTTAAGAACCCAGTGGACCAAGGTTAATAGAGAATTTAAAAAGTAAGCTTCCTGAGATTAATAATATCTTAGCATTAAATTCAAACCATTAGATAGCAAAAATGTTTTCTCATCTAAATATTCACAGTACTTTGATGCTAACTTAGGAACAGCAATTAATTATTATATACAGTACAGTTATTGTCAGTGATGGAGCCGGTAGAAAGGTACTGACTCGGACTTCAAAATAAAAATTTGTAAAATAAAACTAAGAGAAATGCTTATGAATGTTCTGTTAGTTTTAAATTTGTACATTTTTTGGTTTCAAGGTAGGCCTATACCCTCTTTTTCTGTTAAAAACTATGTTTAATTCTTATAAATGCACAGTTAAATATATATTTACTTGAATAGAAATGTAGGAAAGTTTTCTTTTTCAGAAATTATAATAAAAAATATATATGTTATGTTCTCTGGACCTAATTAGCCTAATGATTCACGTGGTGGTGGTGATGATGAAATTTCCTGTGTTATCATTTTAGTATTTAGTATTTTAAAATTCCAGTATATATTAACTAGCAAAACATTTACTATGCTAAAATTATTTTACTCTATAGTAGATTATTTATTACCTGCTAATTAATATTATATACATTTGCCATTGATGGAGGACTCTGAATCAAGACAGTAGAAAACTATAGGAGTTAGAGTCGAAGGTATAGCCTACCGAGTCCACAACCCTAGTTATTGTTATTACAATTATATTGTAGTAGCACAATATCAGTATATATTTCTCATGGTAAATCAATTAGGGCCTAATTGTATTTATAATAAACCTGAAAACCGTTCTTTGTAAGTAGTATCTAACACAATTTATTGGTTTAAGATTACGCTGTAGTTTTAATTTTATCAGCAAGCTTCACACATTAGGCCTTAAATATGTGTTTTATACATTTTTTGAGATACTATTGCAGGTAGGAGGACTATTTGTAACAGGATTTTGGTCAGACGAACTTAAAATTCAAATATTTTATTTGCAGTCGACTTTGATAACAATTTATTTATTTTGTAGGTGGAGCCTATTGTTAGTATATATCAAAAGTATCAGCTGAATATCACATGTCTTGATGTATGAATAAGTGAAAGAGGAACCTTATTATAGCCTAGCTATTGCAATAACTATGCATGCAATTAATTATAATAACTAGTTTTTGTTTCATCTTTGTTTATAGACACACGCCATGGGACTCCATTTTGTTCGGCATGCTGCTGCTGACAACTCCTGAGTACCCATTCAGAAGAACCATTTAGAAACTGTCACAAGTAATAGCTATTACTATCTTAATTTTTTTAAATCTCACTTGTAAAATAATTGTTATAAAATGCCAGAAATTTGTATCTATTTAAATGCTTTGTTTTTCAATTTTATATTAATAAAACTAATATAAGCCTCTTATCATTTATAAAGAATATTTGAGATGTGATGCTATTAATAGAAGAAGAAAATGCCAAGGCTGTGTTTATCAAACTAAACGGGGTAAACTGACTAATTATATAAATACATTATTTACAAACTAACTTAGCTCTAACAGACACAAAAAAAATGTCACTCTGCTGTTAATTCATCACTAAATTAATAGGTTTTGATGGAAATTAATCTTCGATCCCTTAATTCAATGTGTATACAAAGATTGAGACAAGGTGTCAAGACTTCCAATTATCTTGGTGTCATGATTGTTTAGTAATGCATGATACTGTCATGTTTTCTAGTGGGTATACAAGCGAAGTCATTTGATACTAATTTTTCAGTTATTTGCTTCACTAGGGGTAAACTGTAAACCACATAATGCTGTTAGGAAAAATGTGGGGGCTAAATGTCTACATGGAGGATTTAAGAAAAAGTGTTGCGTTGTTTATGGATGACCTGTTAAATTTATTCCAGAATTGATAGTTAAAATAGTGTTAGGAACATCTTGAAATTCAGGTATGCATAATGTAGTGTATTTTGAAACGGTATATTCATAGTGTGCATTAGTATGACATAAAGCCGGTTTTGACAAATGGTTTACATACATGATTCAGTGGTCAAATGGTATAAGCAGCACACTCGCAGTAGACTGGACACACAATGATAGAGAAAGCAAGGTTTGAATCTTAATCAGATGTTCTGAAAGTTGTTTTTCCTAAATAGTTTTCCTCTCTCCCTTCATGCAAATGCAGATACACTACTTCTTAGTCCAACCTTCCTTATCCCAAACACATTAGCATAATCAGTGCATATGTGCGTAGCACAAATGGTTAGTAAGACGCAATGGAAAACATTTGTTTAGAAAAGAGATGTATGAGTTTGGTGAACTTAAAGGTTACATACTTCAATGGAGTGAAGATGAAAAACCAGCCCTTTGGGAACTTGGTCTGAAAGCTAATTAAAATTTATTAAGAAAGTTTAATTTTCCTATAGTTCACCTCGCAAGAGTGATTATACATATTAGCCTATTTGTTTATTAATCCATATAATCAACATAAAACAAATAGTTTTGACCTTGGAAAAAATTGGGTCATCGAGGTTCACCATCACACCTCTCTGTGGGACATCCAACATTTATTCAAGAAACAACTGAAGGAGTTGTATTTAACAGAAATAACAAAAGTTCCCTCCATGACCTTCTACAAGTCTTACTACAAAGTAAACATGTACTTTTAAATTGGTAATATTATTTATAACCAAAAAGGAGAGTTGATACAATACTGTTATTTAGAACTAATATTGTTCTAAAAGAGATATAAATAAAATATGCTTTCCTTATCTGAATTAGTTATATCTTAACAAACCAAACCACTTTTAATAGTTACATTACATGCAATATTTATTAATTTACTTTAAAAAATACTTTATTGGTGAAAACCAATCCTTCATAAGAGATTATTTAAAATAAATTCATCAGAATGATTTTCTTGCAATCATTAATTATTTAGTTTTAGTTACTTACTTTTGCTTCATCATGTAAAATAAGGTAGACATTTATTCAGAGGAGGGTTTTATCTATTTTGTAGCTACACAGGGCCTATTTTCAACTTGGATAGTAGGTTTTAGAAAACATTTTACAGCTCTTTAGCTATAAGCCTTTCGTTATTTAAAAACACAAAACGGGTATAATATGAAGATTTGTAAGGATTTACGCTTCGGTGGCCATGTGCTCTAAGGCGCTATTCTCGCAATAGATTAGACTGTTGGAGATAAGGGTTTGATCAAGGCCAGGTGTGCTAGGGGTGGTCTTCCTAAGTATATTTCCACTTCCTCCACGCAAAAGCGGGTACACTTCCTCTAAATTCAACCTCCTTAATGCCTAACCAATTAGGGTAAGTAGTATATAGGCATATAACACAAACAAGGTAGTAAGAGGCGGTTCCAAAAATAAGTAGCGCTATATTTTATTTATAGATTGACAGGTATGTGATGGAGAAACTGGATGTGTGTGGCACTCTATAAAATCACTACATAATATATTGACTTAGATACTTTTTCAAAGATGGCATGGCATAACTTATTTGGCAGACTTTTTTGGACAAGACCTTTATAAACTTTGAATGTAGTATAATAGTTAAACAAAGCTCAACTAATATTATATATATATTCACTACACCTTTGATCACCACGAAATATTATTTAAATGTTCTCTACCTACTAAATAAACTAAATATTTTCAAAATAGAAATGTAGGCCTATTTTAAAATTACAAACATCATGCATTTTAAGTGATTAAACAGATAAATGATTATCAAATAGGGAGTTATTTATGAAACAACGTGAATTTTAAATTAGTGCTTGCACAGAGTATTTATATAAATTACTTGAATTAATAGCTTATCTCGTTTCAATTTTAATCCAAAGCCATATTTTCAAATCCTTTCTTCCCGCCCCGATAAGTCGCGTGTTTCAATTGGCTGTGGAGGTAGCCTCGCTTCACAGGCCCTCGTTTAATCACGTTTCCTAACGATACCTTAGAGAATCGATTCTGTGAAGATAACGCTCTTTCAAGCAAAGAACCGGAATACAAAATTCGTTATGACAGGCGATGACTCTCGTTCAAAACCATCGAACGATAGTATGAAAGAAAAGATCCGGAATTCCAGTGCTGATTGGCTTAGAGCTGATCACGTGATCACGTACCTCCCTCTCTGGTTGGCTGTTGGTTGCCCCCTCCACTCCCCTTNTGATTGGCTTAGAGCTGATCACGTGATCACGTACCTCCCTCTCTGGTTGGCTGTTGGTTGCCCCCTCCACTCCCCTTCTCCTGACCCCATCCCCCTTCTCCTGACCCCCTTTCCAGTGTTCCAAACTTATTTATTCTTGTCCAAACTAGTTTTATTTATTTTAGCTCATTAGTTATTTATGTATGCTCATTGCTTTTTATGTGTGCTCTTTTTTTTATGACTAGGTAGGATTGTAATGATAGATGGAGTTTATTTTTAATTTATTGGCGTGCAGTCCACGGTGTCGGGAGTTCCTCCCTCATCATGGGAGGGAACATCGAGCACGAAGCTCTCCTGATGGCAGCGTAGCGAAGATTGTGAGAGATTGTTCCCGTGCCTTGAGACCCCTTTCACTCCCCCTCATTCCCATTCCTTAGAGGTATGTGTCGCAACCCCTCCCCCACCCCTTATGTGGTAATGGGTTTTCCCTGATGAATGGCGCCAGTTTGGCGGGTCAACAAAACAAGTCGGGACAATAATAGATTGTGACCTTGAAACCGTGAGCTAGTACAAAAGGTCGTTGACCCTGTTAATATTTGGTGACAGTTTGACGGCTCGACAAGTCAAAACTCATATTTGCGTGTAAAGTACAGACAGGTTTTGCGTGAATAAAACATGATATTACAAAACATATATTTATTAAACAATAAAGGTTTTACAGATATATATTAAAGGTTTCAGAGACATCATACATCATATTTATTATACACTTTTAAAGGAATTCCGCATATATTCGTTCATACGTTTTTCTACAGTGTCTCTTAGATGTGTTAGTAAAATAGTTTTTAGTTCACAATCCAACATGTAATAGTCCAAACCGACTACTTGACATGTATAGCAGTTAATACTGATAAGATCCAGGTATGTGATGTGCGTTTCTACAGTAGGCTGTTCGAGGTCGATGAAATCCGCTGATTCTGTTAGCGTTTCGCATACATCCACGACGAGTGTGTCGATCAAATCCATTCAATAGCGTGCGATGGGTGTCGACCACATATTCCGGTGGGCACGGGTGACGTCGATGAAGTCCCACAAATCACAAAGACGCGCACAGCTAGGTGCTAGATAGGCGACCTATTTGAGTCCGGCATCTTGTTTATTAATGATGACGACCATACGGTCACTGCACATGCGTCTCAGAGAGATGTCATGATGGTCAGACTAATCTTCTGAGGAGGTTGCGTGTTGCTGAAAAACTTTGTTATGACCGACTAGTAGTTGCCCAGTTCGTGCCACTCTGTGCGGTTAAACACCACACAGTTCCCTCGGCATTTTTCTAGCTGAAAATAGGGCGTAAAGTTGTTCTTGTTCTGTTCTTGTTGTTGGTGATGATGTTAGCAAACTCCCCGTACACGATACAGTTACGATTTCAGTGAGAGCTCTGGTGAAGGACATTTTGATGCTCAGCGAACCATTCCTCGTCAAATACTAATGCGATGTCATGTGGGCGGACAGATTAAGTATAGGTTAGAAAGCCATGGGATTATATTCCTTAGGGAAGGCTTTCCATGTGATGTCGCTACCTTCGTTTATGAAATGGATACCCATTCCAGAAAACCGTGTGTGGTAGGACAAGACATAGTTGCCGTTAGAAAAATTGGGTTGTAGCGGTTTCGACGCCACTTGTTCCCCATCCACGTACAGCGATAAATGGTTCATGCCGTAGGTTTGGAAGTTGAACGGGTTCTTGGTGGCGTCTCTCGTTGAACGACGTGTTTGATACAAATCTCACTATGCATCGTTTGGGTAACTGTCCGGTGATTACGTTGCTCAGTGATTTCCCTTGCACACACGTAGGAATAGTGAATGTTTTTATTTTAACGCAAGTTATGGGATAATTTGCGTGACTGACCTTTAATGCCTTGGCATGTGCCAACAATGTATAAGATGCTACTTCGACACGTCGCACTAGAAGGTTGGGTATCAGCGATGTGAACCTTAAAGTTAGGGAGTTCAAGGACGGCCATAAGACTAAACCCGTCTCTGGAACGGACCAACTTGACTCTGAGTGGAATACCGTTCAAAATCTATTTCTCTTGGTTAAACACATCACCGTGTAGATACCCCAAAAGATCCACCGTCTTACTTTTTGCAGTGAGACTGCGATGGGCCTAAAATCCCTCGTTGCCCATGTTAGCCTCCTCAAAGTTACCGGGGCTGTCTGCAAACCACAGACCGCAAGTCAAATGTGTTCTTTTGGCGTCAGTGTTGTAATTGAGCAGGTTCTCAATGTACAATCTATAAGCATACGTGTTGCTGGGTGGTGAGACTAGTTTTTGGTTTAAAAACACATCAACCTGTGTTAATAGCGAATGCAACCAGTTGTTGATGGGAGTGATATGATCCACCTCAGTGAAAGCACCACCATCGGGTTTCATGATGGCAATCCTGAGATAGAGCAAATTCTGTGAAAAATCAATATAGAGATCGCCTTGACCGGTAACGGTAAATTCGATGGGCGAATCATCGGTGAGAGAAGAGACAGGTTTGGACTGAAGACATTCTCCACTTTCAAGACTGGTTTGCGTGTGTGGGACAGAAAATAGATCAAGTTCACTGCTGAAACACTAGTAGGACTTGGGGTGTACAAACGTAATTTCAACTGAAAATATCTAATTCTTCTTTCTTGACCTTTTTACGTCGGGCAACGACAGAAGTCTGACGTCGGTGCTTCTTACGATGCCTTTTATAGCCTGAACCGGTCATCAATGTGTCGATTTTTTGCTCCGTCTCACGTTTTAGGTTTGTGCCAGTCTTGCCAACACGTTGGCGTAGGGCTTCTTTGAAGAGACGACACTGATTGGTGACGTTGGAGAGCACTTCTATACCCTTATGAAGCGCCTGTTTTCCAATGACTTTAGCGCCGCTTCTCATCACTGGTACGGCGCTCTTGAAAAGGCTGCTGAAAAAAATCCTATTTCATTCCCGCGTTGATAGGGAACACCGTGGTAGATCGAAGATATTCCTGTTCCAGCCTAGTTGACGTAGTATCTTTGGTAGGGACAGTTTATGTTGAGAAGTGTTGAAAATGAAGTTTCATGCATACTTTTCCAAACTCGAATGGTACATGTTCACCAGTGTCTGTTCTTATATTGATTTCCAGGCTTTAAATTTCTCTTCTAAGTACGGGCACGTAATGCAACGGATCATAGATAATTGTCTTATGTATGCCGTAGATATAGTTTGCGTTTTTGATACCGACGATACGTAAAAGCGGTGCCACAATGTCACCCACGGGCTTAGGATTGACGGTATCCGTGTGGACGTACATTTGCGAGGCCAAGCCTAATAGAATGTTGGCGGCGTACGGCAATTTTTTGTCTTTGATCAGATTATTCTTAGGATCGAAACCGAGCTGTAGAATTAATTGACTTGATAGAGTCAGCAGCTGTTTATTTGAAGAAGAAGAAACAACGTCCACTATTTTGTTGGGGTTTGTGTACTTTAATACAACTCCGGAATCCCCTTTAAAGGCCTCTGTTTTGTTTATGGGTTTGACCAATTCATGGATAGTGCTGTAGTACGTACGTGTTGTAATTTAGGTTCGTAAAACGTTCCCTTCACCTCCTCACCGTAAAGATCAGTCAGCCTGTAGACGACTTGTTTTCACAACACGACACTGCTGACTTTGAAAATTTCTTCACTCCAATTGCTTTCGTAGCCCTTTTCAAACAGCATTGTGGATTTGCTAATACTCACCGTGTCACCTACTTTCATTTTTGGCTTACTATTCGAGTTTGGACGCCTTTTGCCGTACAAATTATCTCTGACTTGAAGCACATTGGTTTCTGAAACGTCAACAGGCACCATCAAGTTGCTGGAATGTTTTTCACCATTGTAAGCGTCGACGAGATCTTGGAGGACGTCCATTTACCGATATGTGTTATTTTTGGTAAAGTAGCACCACATGCACCCTTTCAGAGTTCTATTGAATTGCTCCATGATGATTGCTTTCACGTCAAGATTATGAGTGGTGTAGTAATGCACGCCTTTTTGATTGAGAAATTTCCGCACTAGACGTACCGAGAAATCTGTCCCCTTGTCCGTCTGTCAACTTAGAGGTTTATGGCCACTTTGTTTGAAAATGTCCCGAAAGGCATATCTCACGACGCTCCCCGTCTTGGATGGAAATGTCCCCGCCCAGGCCATCTTGCTAAACACGTCGATGACGGTGAGTAAGTACACTGCACATCGTTGTTTTTTCCGAGACTTCGGATATCGTTGAGATCGGCTTGCCAGTGATTGTCAATATTTGACACCACGTACTTGGTGCGTGTACACTTTTTCAATACTGGTTTGTGTACGGTATAAGCGTCCTGTGCACGAAGCCATTCTCGTACTTTGTCAGGATCGATTTTGGACGCCTTCATGAGCGACACTGCACCTGTAAACCCTGAAAGATGAGGAGGGTGGTAGTAGAAGTCAGATAAATGGGCCATTAAGCTTGGAACGGCAGCCACTTGTTTTCATCCACCCTTTTCAGTTTCTTCTTCTTAGGGCGTCACGAAGGTGTAAGTGGTTGGGGTTTGAGAGGCGGATCTCTAATGGGTGCCAAACGTTTAGGATTTACAACTAATTCTTTCGGAACGTTTATATTTTGTATCGCCGTGAGAAACTCTCGCCACCAAGATGGCTTGCTATGTCTTCTTGCTCTGACCAGATCGTTGACTAAATCCACTATATTGGATCCATGGAGTGGCATATCATGAATACTCACTTCCCCGTTTTCGTCCCAAGAGATACCACCTCGGGAAATAATATGTTCTAGTAAAAGTTCAGCTTTTTTACGTGCCTGTACTGGTACAGTATTGAGTACAGCAGGGATGGGAAGTACAAACACTTCAGGGGTGGTCGTGGTGGTGGTATTTTCAGGCGGTGAAGGGTGTTGACTAACGTGTAGATAGTGCTGTAGCACTTGTTGGTATAAAGTCCATTTAGACGTGTCGTCAAGTTTTGAAGCAAGAATTTTTTCCATTTCCTTGTCCAGCTTGGAGACCACTATATTTGTGGCCGATGCCACTTGTTGGTGGTGTTGCTCGTAGCGGTGTAATGTTTCCGGGAACACCAATATCATCTTTTTCTCGTGTTCCATTATCTACTTGTTTAACAAGGAGCCGAGGACACCGCTAATTAAAGGGGCTAAATGTAAGAGCAGGTACGCTCCTCCTTTCTGAACGAGTAGTCGTATATTCTTCTTCCAGCACTCTCCTTGTTTGACCAGCTTGCGCAACACCTGCTTGTGAGCAAGTAGCTTTGTCTTCTTCACATTTTTCAACGGCACCCGCCCTTTTAAAGTGTTAAAAGCACACTCGCAAACAGAGTCAATCAATTTCTTGTCTCTCGTTTACAACAAAACGACACGTTGCTGCGGGTTCATGCGCTGCATCGCACGCAGCAGAGGGTCTTTCTTCCGCACTTTTGGACTCGTGGTTATGAAATGATCTGTAATCGGGAAGTGTCGGTGTTTTTATAGCTTTTGCGTGGTAGGTACACGCAGCACCCGGAATTTGTGCGGGTTCTATATCCAAACCATTCGTGTGTGCCTTGTTTGAAATATACCCGTGGGGAGTATTTGTAGCATCAGCGTAAGCCTCTTTTAAAACACGGGGGATTTCAGGAGAGACTTTACGTGCAAAATGTTGAATCTGAGCTTTATCCTTGGGATTTTTAAAAAGCAATATATAATGTGCTTTTAAGGAAATGTCTCTTTGGCCCTTGCCCTGGTGGAATATATTTTGTGTAAGGTACATGACGCTAATATTTTGATGGTGGCATCCTTTAATGAAAAGATCGACGAACACCTCGTTGGCTTCACGCATCAGGTCATCCAAGATAACCAGCTGTGGAGAGTTTTTACAGGTGTCATCCATTTCTGGCAAACCCTTACAGAATATGGCGTGGGGACTTGATGCGTCTTGTTCGAATCCCAGTTGCCATAAAGCATAATACCCGGTGATTTTATCAAATTTAACGTCACACATTGTGTCCAAGTGATGGATAAAGTCGGCTACAAAATGTGACCTTCCACAGACGGAAGGGCCACTGATGATGGCCGAAAATGAATGTTTCAACTTGTCCATAATGTTTGAGACTGAGCATATAAGATAAATGAACTTTTATTTATAGGATAGGGGGGAGGTGGGTGTAGACGTTAAAACACAAACAAAAGTTTTACAAATATAGCTAGCACCACTAAAAGTGTATGTAAGAATATTTATTTACACAAATCAAAGTTTTATACAAATATATCTCACACCATCAAAAGTATACTTGGAATATTTATTTACACACAAATAAAAGTTTATACAAATATATCTCACACCATGAAAAGTATACATAGAATACTTATTTACACACAAATAGAAGTTTTAGAAATTTGGCTCACGCCATAAAAAGTATATTTGGAATATGTATTTACAAAAATGATAGTTTTAGAATATATCTTACACATTGAAGTAAATTATACGTGTTTATATGTAGAGGAAACAATAATCAATTTCTTGACCTCGTAGCGGGAATAGTGGATGCGGTATTAATTAACAAATTACAGTTTAGAGAGTATTTGAATATATGTACACAACCAGATGGTTTCAATTTAAAATATGTACAAGGGGAAAAAATATTGACTAGAATTAAAATATATACAATCAACTAATTCTATTTGATTAGAAATAATCAGCTAGGCGAAGGATTGTACTGGTGGTAAAAAAATATAAAAAGTATCCCAAGTGCAGAAAATAAATCAATAAAAAATATGCGTGTGTTCATGCAGAAAAAATTTTCTCAAATCTTTGAAAAATGGTATGTTAGTGGAACTGTCTAAAGTGAAAGAAAAAAAGATGATTATTCAGCCCGTCTAAATGATCACCTTTTAGTCGTGGCGAGTGCGTTTACAAGGATTCTGATATCCAAACGGCAACATATAATAATCATCGGTTATTCGTCGTTCGGTGTACACGGGTCGGTAGGCTTTATTCTGCGAAACGGTACATACAGTCGCAAGACCTTTTCTTACAATTTTGTGTGGTATTTGTATGTATCGTTCCGCGGCCTGTTCGGTGACAATCGCTTTCAAAACGTCAAAATTAACGTCGTTCTGGTTGCCGTAGTTTATAGTGATCCCACGAACCTTGCAAACCGTTTTTGTTTTGTCAGGATCACCACCAACACAAACTCGGTACGCGTAATTCTTGGGAACGCCAGATACAAAGGCGCTAAAATAGCTTCCCAGACCGTAATCTTGAAGTTCGTCAGTGAGGTCACCTAAAATGTCTCCGTTCAGTGGACTACAATCACCGGGTCGTTCCATGAATAGAACGCTATAATTATCGTGATACAAAACGCGCTCCCCCAATTGTTCAAGGATGCCATATAGGTGCAACCTAGCCATAGCGGTCGTGTAGCACGCTACCACCACACTAATGTTAGGGTTAGGGCGCAACGCGTCACACGCATCCTTATAATTGAGGAACATAACCTCATCATTAACATCAATGATGCTGTCCACGGTGATGTACGGATCTATCAGGTACTTCCATTTCCTAATAAATTTTTAATGTAAGCTAACTTCTCACCTTGTGAGGTATACCACTCTGTCCATCCACTGGCTTCTTGTTTAATTTTCAAAAAAGTATCAATGTACCCATGAAACAATCCGCCAGAACGTGTCTGACGATCGTAAACAGATAAATTGTACTCCCACACTTCGTGTACTGCTTCAACGGTGTAGCCTTTCTAAGCAGATTTCCGGATCTCGTCAATCACCCAGATGCCTGTCAACCAGTGCTCTTTATTGTCGTTGTGTTGACACTCACCTTGGTTTTTTTCCTCCCCACATTTCCGCGGAGGATGAACATTAGCTAGTCGTGCATCTGTCTAGACAATACGGGCATGAATAAATCCCGTGGAGGTATCACGGTAACTTTGGTTATGCCTTATACTTGATCCATAGACGGACAATTTGGTTCCAAGTGAATTTTGGGTTGGCCGATGGGATATTTTTTGTTCTTGCAAACGTAAGGATACAATGGACATACATCCAAGTGCTTGATCTGCTCTCTACAACAAATCTTTTCTGAAGAAATCTTAACATTGCAATGTACTGTCTGCATTCATAAATACGCACGATGTATTGTGATTTAATTTGTTTTGTTTTTATTGTTACGTTCGGCACACGGAGGGAAGGCGGGGGTATAGAGAATGTTCTTGTCCGCGGGAAGTAAGAGGTGATAATTTGGGGAAAGGGGGCGGGGGGCGAAGAACCTGAGGGGTCTTATTTTACTAATAACCACAACCTCGGTTCATAAAAGAAATTAGTGTCGAAAATTGCTGGCAGCGATAAGCAATATTACCCGCTTCGGTGTTTGCATAGTCTAAGGCGCAACTATTCCAATAGACTAGACTGCCGTTGATGGGGATATCTGGTTTGATCTCAGCCTGGTGTACCGAGTGTGGTTTTCCCTAAATTGTTTTCATTATCTGTTCATGCAAATGTGGGTCAACTTCTTCTAAATTCAATCTTCCTCATTCCTAACACATTAGTGTAATTAGTACATAAGCGTACAGCAGCCCGATTGACTATTGTTGCTTATATATATTTATATATTTATTTATATATATTTATTTATATATATATACATATATATATATATTTGAAAATATTAATCTTTGCACCCATGATTTGCTGAGCCCTAATCTAGTTTGGATAGGAATACATTTTTTCTCATACGTATAATTATACTTGTTGGGGAATCGATTAATTTGCCTTTGTTAAAGGGGGGATTGATTTTTTAGAATGTAACTTTATTCATTTAACCATTCTCTTTCACCAATAGCTCATATGCTAAGAATAATACGTATATCCTATTTTAAACTATTTTAAAATAGTTAAGTAAATTATAAAAATATAAATTTATATTACATTGCTCTCACTTCACTCACTTGTTATTGGTTATCATTTATATATTTGAGACTTAAACCGCTAACAGGTCTGTCTGCACAATGCATTGCATTTTTATACACATTTTTTAAACAATAACAGGTGGTATGATAATATAAGATTAGTTTTACATTTGGCGTTATCATCTGCTTCTTCTTAGAATAACAATTGGACATACATTTTCTGCAAAGCAGTTATTACACTTTGGTAGTCGTAACATTTAAATTCTGCTCTCCTTGATGATTAATTGCTCCCGAGTTTTTGAATCACCTCAGTAAGCAATTTAGATTAATAGAGCAAAAACGTGGGCATACAATGGCAGAGAATTTAGGAGTTTTATAGAATAATAAAAATTCAAGTATTGTAGAGACATCTCTGTTAGTAACCACCTTTATCTGAAAAGAAATAATAAATGAAACCTGCAGAGGTTAGTGCAACAAATATGAAAGAAACAGATGAAAATTGTAATGTAATTGATTTGCCCCTAAAGAATATGTGAAAGCATTGACAATAATATCGTCCTAATTTTATAAACGTATCTTATTTCATTTGAATTATAATCTATTACATGGCGCTTAAAGCACTTCTTCTTCTAAGAAGGCAAAAGCCATTGATCAGTGACGTCACGCACGTGACATTAGTCAAGTCATTTTGACCATATAATAATTCAAATAATAACTTCCTCTTCTCGAAGGTTTGAAGAGAGATTTTAAAATGTAACTTGAGTCAGTTTCCGGCTCTCGGACCTTCTAGTAAAACCGAGATGTTTTTGTCTTGTATTTTGTTTTTCTAAACTAAACCTTCTCGAAGCTTCCATGAGCAATGAATATATACGAAGAATGGTGCAATTGAACCTCACTTGGGCACTTGGCGTCTTGGCGTCCAGTACTGTTCACTACTCAGTCAATAGCACAGCTTCTGTCCGCGATCCCTACAATAGGCCGCGTATATATTTCAACGACTTGATCTATTTTCTCATTAAATAAACAGAGATTCAGAAATAAAAAACATGTCAAAATAATAAGTGTGTATTAATTATAATTCTTTAATTGTCGCTTGATCATGGGGCTATAAATACCAATTAACTCACAACATCAAAAAACCGGACCGATTTAATTAGTGCTCGACCACGGGGCAATTACCAGCTAATTAAACGGTGTAACTTCAATCGACGCTCAACGCGACGAACCAGAACACTTCAATTGGCGCCCATCGCGATAGAGTAATATTAGAAAACATCACAATTGGCGCACAACGTAGGGACCCGTAAATCAGAACATTTCAAAATGTCTAGTGAACTTTTTTTTATCTCTCTCTATTAAGTTGGAGCTTCAACAGATTAACTCATTTTAACATATTATTTGATTAAAATTTATTTTTAGTGGATATTAAAATCTAACAACAAATCTTTTCTGAAGAAATCGATGCTTTATTTAATTTGATTTAGTCCTGTATAGTGGCAAATTCAGACAGTAAAAATAATAATTATAATTTAAAACATAGAAAGTATAACTTTAATATAGAGCTATGAAATTGGGTTAAATGCAAGTTCTAAATTTTAAAACCATGATTACGACATTAAAAAAAAAGACAAATTTAAAGTAATCATAAAATTTCCAATCGGAAAAAAGTACAAAAATAATAGTAGCTTCTATACAAAAATAAATCCTAACACATCACTGATTCTTTAAAATATTAACAAAACTTGTCCGCAACTGGATATAGCTTTCCTCTTGCAAACTATTTGTCATATTCATTTTATAAAAAACAAATCTATGGACTCGGTATTATTTGCCACCATCCCAAAATACAAATTTGTTTAATTTATCTGTGTGCAAGGCCTCATGTCAGCATAATTTGGTTTATACATTTGTGATATTTTAGAGATAAGAAGGGAGTAACCTGCTGCTGAGTATGTGATCTACGGAAGAGGTAAAATAATATTCATTAAAATGGAGTAGATCTCGATATCATGAAGGTTTACCTCTACTCAACTAGTACCTAGTGATTATATTTCAAATCACAATATAGCGGTTACAGTCACGTAGTTATGTCTGATATCTCTTTCAGCTCAATCGTATGTTTGATCACCAACATTTTACTAGTAGGTTAATTTCATAACTATATTTTGAAATAATTCAAATTGAAGAGACAAATTTTTGTAAATTTGTTCCACTTCTATTTACAATCGTCAAGTGTGTATGAAGATATGATAGTTGTGTCTTATAAGCTTGGGAACCGTAAATCTTAAATCGCCTTTGTAATCAGCATCGGCGTTCATTTATGCGTTGGTAACAAAGGACCGTCGAGCATGACGACGCATAAGAATTTAGGAAACAAAGTGTGAGCTGTTTTAGAATTACAACTAAGATTTTACCATAATATTTTACTGCAGATAATCGATTACTTTAACTTAATAATAATAATAATAATAATAATAATAATATTTAGCATCGCGTCTTACTACCCGTTCGGGTTACACGCTTTAAGTACTAATTACGCTAATGGATTAGGAATTGGGAAGGTTAAATTAGAGGAAGTGAATCCACATTTGCGTGGAGGGAGAGTGGAAAACCATTTAGGAACCCTCCCTCCCCCAGTTCACCCGACTGAGATTCGAACCTCGATCTCCCCGTCCTCAGCAGTCGAGCTCAACTCGACTAGCGCGTTAGCCAACTACTCCACTGAGGCGGGTATTACTTTAACTTGAGAAGATATACTATAACATTTAACATTAAATTTGAAACTGGACTAAGGAAATAGAACACCGTCGCCATTATTAGGGGTAGGATAAAATATATTCAACATTTTTCAATGGGGAATGCCAGGCCGCCACCGTGGTTCGGATTCCACGTTAAACTGTAGGTCCTTCATTTCATCTCACAATCACCCTACCATTACACATTAGCGTAAGTGCGTATAACCCGAACGGGTAGTAAGACGCGGTGCTAATAATAATAATAATAATAATAATAACAACAACATTTTTCAATCATCTGCCTCAAGCATAAGAGTAAAATGCACAAATATCAAATTTTTATGCATTTTAAAAACATACGACGCATCTCATGTGCTCACAAGTCGTATGGTAGGTAGTAATTGGAAATTTACCGTGGGAGATGAATATATTTTGCAAGATGGTGTGTTGTGTTGAACACTATATCGTATTACAGTACAGGATGGATCAAAAATGTCAACATCAAATATCGACGTAAAAATAAAATATTCTTTTTACGAGGCATCAATGCTTCACCCAGTCCTGTGACAGTCTCCCCGTCACCGGCAAACTAGATGAAACAAGACTTTCGCCTTTATTCCGCACCTGCACTGATGTGGGCTTAAGCTTTTGTCAATTTATATCTGGCTGCCCCATTTTTATTCCCCAGAGTTTGAATCCCTTTGACCTTACTCCGCCCCTTCTGAAAATATTTCCGGTGCGCTTGGTTGTGCCAGCCATTGTCTCAAAACATCTCGAAGAAGAAGTTCTATCACACACTTGGTCAGACATGGTTGGAATGTAATGTTGAGCCGGCTAGCTCGACATTGACTATGGCTATGAGACGCAACAGGCATATCAACGATCCACCCACATTAATACCTACAGTCTCATTTAGATAAGAAGGCACTATTAGACACCTATAAGAGTTACTAAAACTCTTTGTATTTATTTATACGTCAAGTCAGGTTACCTTCAGCTGTCACTTTTAAAATATATTATTAATACCTATACAATAATATTAATAAAACTATAGTAAAGTGTTTTCAATGTTGACCGCAAAACAAGATGTCTGTATTTTCTAAACGTCCCTTCATACCAGAATCCTACTATAGGATTCAGTGCTAAGAATTCACACGGACTCACAGGTTGTCAAGGTCAGGTGATCGGAAGTGTCATGTTTCTCCAAGAAAGACGGCGTGGCCGAGGGTTTAGCGAATTCTACATAATACAAGTTCACAATACTCGCATTGGTGGGTGAGAGTACTAGATTCAATTCCGGATGGGTGGACTGAGAGAGTGTTTTTTTTTTCCCTTTGCTAAATGGTGGTTCACCACATGGATGTGCCCTACGTTCCAATTTGTGGGGGAGCGGGAAACACATTATAATTAATTTTACTCTCACTAATCACTAGTTTTACTACATAATCAGAGCTTACTCTAACAATAGCCATTTAAATTTAGCTTCTTATTCGAAATTCTCTGTTTTGTCTGAATAGTAAAAAAAAAATCATAGTTACTACTACATCCCAGATTCAAATAAAACTAGCACTTTTCTCAATAATTCTCTCGATATTTGAAAAAAAAAAGTATATTTATAAGCAGCAGTGTCTGGAATTTGATGATCTAAAGATGATTTTTTTTAATGAGCTATAATATGACCCCTATTTTTTAAATAACTTCAAATTTACAAAAATACGAAAAAACTCATAGTAAATGTACACGACTAAGTCAAATACGCACGTTATAAATAAAAACGAAAGATATATACGCAATTAAAAGCCCTTAATATTTGCTTCAGAAGTAATAAATATTCCCTCCAAACGCATCTTCCTCCAGCTTAATTGCAGTGTCTCACCAGAAATGGGTATTTTACAACCATTCAAACAAAGAGAATACCAAGTTCCTTGTATGCATTGTCTTCTCATTCCGACAACTGTGTGTTGAAAAAAAAAAGTTTGAATATGTATGCACTTGTAAAATACGAGGCATCGTCCAGAAAGTAAGAGTACTGGTTGCCCTCTCGTGCTGTGAGAATTTTTTTTCCAAGGTTGGAAACACTGAGTGGTAGTGGGGTTTTACCTGAACACAACGAGCACAGGCGGACCTCGTTAGTATGAAAACTCGCCTTGTCGTGTCCGTTTGTGTGAAGTATGTCGATAAGAAATCCCGCCAAGTGCGAGGTGCGCGCTGTCATCAGGTTCCTTCTCGCTGAAGTAAAAACACCAACGGAAATTTTTTCACGGATCAAAACTGTTTATGGCGAAGGTGTTATAAACCGAACGAACGTGTTTAAGTGGTGTCGTGAGTTTAATGAAGGCAGAACGAATGCTCATGACGATCAGAGGTGTGGAAGACCTTCCATTTTGACCGATGAGTTGGTGCAAAAAATCGAGAAAACTGTTCGTGAAGACCGCCGATTGACAGTGGATGAAATTTCTGCGATGTTTCCACAACTCTCCAGATCTCTCTTACACGAAACAATTACAGAAACGCTGGGATTTTAACAACAACGTTGATGACGAGAGCTGCAGGTCACGTTATTCTTGCGGGTAGTTGATCAGCAGGGAAAACACCCGAACGTACACAATAGTACCACGGGTTTGTTTTTAGCACACATCTTATGGTGTGTGTGTCCATCTTCAAACATCCAATCTCGAAGTCCCCAAACGATGTCGGCCAAACAGAAATTCAACACAGAACTATTTTCCATGCACATGGTGCGACCCAATTTAAGTGTTTTCAAAGACGAACAACAACTGTCGTACAGATTTATGACAGGCGTAGGCATGTATTTGGCTAGTAATTTTTTCTTTTATGCCCACTTGACGTAGACGGTTTCTGCACCCGTTGTGGCACGGGAGATGAGAGATTCAAGCAGGCTGAATCCACATCACCGCTATCCCAGGGAATACCGTGCAGTTTGTTGACGATATAGTCGGCTTGCTTTTTAGCAGGCGTCTGAAAGTTACTCAATAGCGTATGGGGTTTTTAACACCCAATGTTGAAGTAATGTACCTCAAACAGATAAAACACGCAGTTCCTTCACGATAAACTCTTTGCTGTCGTCTATGAAGCTCTGAAAATCTACAATGACGTGCATGATTTAAATGACGGGGTAAGGGCTGGGAATTCGCTTACATTAACTCCCAAAATCAGTCACGACGTTTCTGTCCTTGTTTATGATGATGATGTTGGCAAACTCCCCGTACACGATACAGTTGACGATTTCGGTGAGAGCACTGGTGAAGGTCTCTTTGATGCTCAGCGAACTATTCCTTGTCAAATTCTAATGCGATGTCATGTGAGCGGACAGATTAGGTGTGAGATCGAAAGTCATGAGATGATATCCCTTAGGGAAAGCTTCCTGTGTGATGTCACTACCTTCTTTCATGAAATGGATACCCGTCCTTAAAACAGTGTGTGATAGGAGATGACATAGTTGCCGTTTGAAAAATCGGGCTGTAACGGTTTCGACGATACTTGTTCCTCGTCCAAGTACAACGATAAATGGTTCATGCCGTAGGTTTGGAAGTTGAATGGGTTCTTGGTGGAATCTCCATTGAACGCAGCGTTTGATACAAATCCCACGATGCGTCATGTGCGTCCAGTGATTTCCCTTGCACACCCGTAGGAATAGTAAGTGTTTCTACTTCCACGTGGGTAATGGGTTACTTTGCGGGACTGACGTGTAATACTTTGGCATGTGCCAACAGTATAAAAGGTGCTACTTTGACACATTGCACTAGAAGACAGGCTTCAACGATTTGAACCTTAAAGTGCGGGATTTCAGGGATGGCCATAAGACTAAACCTGTCTCTGGAACAGACCAACTTGACTCTGAATTCGGTACCATTCAAAAGCTATTTTTCTTTGTTAAACATTACCATGTAGAGACCCCAAAAGATCCACAATCTTACTTTTTGCAGTGAGACTGCGACGATCCTCAAACCCCTTATTGCTAGCATTTACCTCCTCAAATGTTCCAGGGCTGTTTGCAAACCACAAACCGTAAGTCAAGTGGTTTTTTTTATTCACTGTTGTAACTGAGCAGCGTCTCAATGTACGATCTATAAGCATACGTGTTGCTAGGCATTGAGACTAGATTCTGGTTTCAAAATACATCCACCTGTGTGAATAGCGAATGCAACCAGTTGTTGATGGGAGCAATTTGATCCATCTCAGTGAAAGCGCCACCGTCGGGTTTCGTGATGGCCGCCCTGAGATAGAGCAAATTCTGTGAAAGATCGATATAGAACTCACCTTGACCGGTAATGGTAAATTCGATGAGCAAATCATCGGTGAGGGAAGATACAGGTTTGTACTGGAGCCATTGTCCACTTTCAAGACTGGTACCTGCCCCGAGATCTGAGACAAGAGGCATAGACATTTTGTTGCTGCTGACATGTCATCACTATTATCACAACTACTGGCAAGTGTATTTTTTTTCCCGTTTTAACATATATTTTAAAAGTAAAGATTAAAATCCTTAAATAGAAAAATAAAAACGTTTAAGAAACAATTCTTTATTCATGTCCCGTGCAGACTGTTTCTCTCTAGCCTGGTACGAAGTGCGATGAGCAATCTGCTCGGTATGCAAAGGTTGTTCCATGAGTGATGTGCGAATATAAGAGTGATATGCGCACTCCTCGGCATGTACGTACACTAATATTTAGTTTGTTGAAGTCTTGATTACTTTCCATGGCAACTCTCCTTGACAACAAAACTACATAGCACTACCATGCAATCATATTATAAATTTACTTCAACAATTTTAAATTAGCACATAATTTTGTAATTTTCTGTTGTTAATTTAAATTTTAGTAAAAAACCATCCTTTTGAGGGTCCATTAACAAACGCTGCACAAGGATCCCAACTGTAAAAGTTACGCCACTGCCTAACACCATTAAAATATGAAAACTTAAGAGGTTCCAACTTCTTTGAACGTATTCACAGATACTAGCACTTTTTGGCTTCAATGTCTGACCATTAAAGCCATATGTACAGAATTTTATTTTCGTCATTCAAAAGAGTTTTATTCTATGAAATGTTACACACCAAAAATTTAATTTTAACTATTTCTATTCAAGAGCTATGAGGGTAAGAAACTTCAATTTTTACGTTTTCCAAATCTAGTTTTAGGCCACACTTTTTGAAATAAAATTTTGAAAATTAAAATTTAGTATCTTTAATACTATACCTATTTGATAAAGCTGGGATTTTACCGTAGGTATAAGCATACTCTATATAAATAAACTTAAAGTTCCCTTAAAATCAACACAATTCAACAATAGTTTATTGATACTAATTCATCTATAAATATGAAATATTAGTATTCTTGTAATTTATAGATGTGTATACTTAAGCTTAAAAAAATATTCAGATTTAAATATGCAAAGTCTTACTGAATAACTTGATTTACGTATGACATAAAAAATATGCACTGAAATTCCAAGTTGGCTCACGGGATCAAAACTTTGTAGGGAAGTGTAGCTTAGTCGGCAAGAACGGGTGATAGCCCGCCTCCACAGCAGTTACTCCAGCTGTATTATCACAGAAACACAAGTTTTATTATTATTATTATTAGCACCGCGTCTTACTACCCATTCGGGTTATACGCACTTACGCTAATGTGTAATGGTAGGGTGATTGTGAGATGAAATGAAGGACCTACAGTTTAACGTGGAATCCGAACCACGGTGGCGGCCTGGCATTCCCCACATTCACAAGATGAGAAACACAAGTAATCTGCAGTCCTTGCGAGATTTGAGATTTCTGTTTGAACGATCATTCACAAGTTGTCTCTTAAAATAGTTATCATATTGTAGTGATATTGATATGTATACCACTATCAGGGTTATTTAATTATTAAAACATGTTGTAGTAATTTTTAGATTTGTTTTATTTGTGATCTCTGTGAACTGTAAAGAAACTATATATATATAATTATTAAAATAATAAACAATGGTTTCTTCCACCACAACCTGGAAAACGTCAAGCTTTGAAACCAAGAATGAACATAATATAATGTATTACATAGGTAGATAGGCTTTATGTTTGTTTTATATGTTGAGGGTTTCCAGAATTAACACAGAATATACAATCTAGTAAACAATAAATGGCTGTAAGCGATCACTCAAGGTTTCGACACATTTCACATCAAGAATGATGAAATAAATACTTAACATTTAAAAACACTTTTTACAGCCATTGTATAAAGAGTCTTTTTCATGAAAAAATAGCAATTTAGGCAGTTTATAGTGTTTTAATTTCTTAGCTATTTGAACTAATTTAGTCATTATTAATGCAGAAAAAGGCATTATTTTATATAGCTTAAATTGGCAAAATTTATTACTGTGAGTACATTAATATGCATATGGAAAAAATAATTTCACGATCTTCAATTTAGTGAACAGTGCAATTATTATCTTCAATTAAATTATCTATTTTTTATATGTATTTATATTTTTATTAGAAGTAGAATATTTATACGTCAGTCAGAACTAGATCTTGGTTCATATGGGATTATCTGCATGATACATTTTATTGATTTAATTACATTTTTATAACATTACAATTTTGTGATTATCTACATTTTAAATCATATGGGCGATTTTCCTCAAATTAGTTAGGCCTAGATTATAGGTAAATGTAATGTGTGCATAAATGGTGATTATGAAAGCATTAATATATATATACACACTTTATCTTAAGAAGCAAACCCAAAAAGTCAAGTGGTTACAATTAAATTGATTAATTGATTATATTGTTCAAATATTTGATAATTTTATGAATATGGCAAGTTTCCACAGTTAAATAGAATTATTGAATTCTAAGCCATAACATCCAGAAGAAGGCCGAGAATTTATCAAATAATAAATACTACGCCCCTACCAGAAATCGAAACCGAAACCCTTTGCACTGAAGATCATCCCGCTAGCGACCGAGCTAACGTGATGGGCTATGGTACTATGATTCGAATCCGGACAACTGGGCGCCAAAAGTAACCCCACTTATTTTTTCTTTTTAAAAAAAAACCCATTTTTTTTGCAATGCATTTGTTCTTTTTAATTAAAAATTGACGAGTAAAAACTAAAAAATCACTTTTTTTAATTATATATTTCTCAATTAAAATTAATAAGTGATGGGCAAAAACTATCAAAAAAGTGATAGGTAAACACTAACTTAATGCAAAGTGATGGGTAAAAAATATAATTATGCGCAGCATTATATTTTATTTAAATGTTCTTTGCCTTGTATTAATGCATTGCAATATTATGTGCAACACCACGTAAAAACGAAATAATGTCTCTATTATTATAGTCCTTAAATAGTCTTAAAATTTCTATCATCGACTTCGTTAGGTTAGGTTAGGTTAGGTTAGAAATAATAATGGGGGTAAGTGGGGGATTTCTAAGAATAAACAAACCAAATCTCGTCGCACCTGAACCAGAAATAAGTCATAGCTTGAAGGTATTATAATATCGGGGATATTATTTTAATTTGTGCATAGGGATGCACATATATGCTATTTATTATTCCTCTTTAGTGGTTTATTTTGCGTACAATTCTTATTTTTAATTTTTTGTGGAGTTTTTTTAGAAATTTTATCATATTTAACTTTATAATATAAATTAATTAAGTTTCCTCTACTAAGCTTATTTTTAAAAATACTCTAAGAAAAATGTATGATGTTGCGCTGAAAAATATGAGTAATTAAAATGTTCATTTTTAGTTTTTATCCATCACTTTTTAATTTAATTGAAAAAAAATGAAAAAAATGGTGCATTTTTTATTCTAAAAAATTGCATAAGTTAATAAAAAAAATAGTTTTATTTTAGCGCCCAGTTGTCCTGGCGCCCAGTTCACGCGCACCCAGTTGGCCGCGCTTGGTTGGCGGCGCCCAGATGGCGGCCTCCAGTTGTCCTAGACCGACTATGATTATATCACATTTCTAGCCTGTATTTTCTTACGTTCTCTCCCACGGCTGTCAAACTGTTAATTGAGTGGCCTCTTGAAAATATGCTTGATAAGAAATATAATTTTGTATCGCCTTAAAAATTGTGTGAATGCAAGTATCAATGTTTAAGCTGGCAATTTTTCCAGCATTTCATATGGCTTAAATTCTGGAAACTATTCTATTGGAATATTTAGAACTTATCTGTTAATACCACCTATAAGGTGTATAATTAGGTCAAGTTAAACGTTGTAGTTCCTATATAAGTAGTCTATAATGATGATGTGCCAATTAGTGAGATATCCTGTTGGGCATCTAAACAATATAGGAAGGTATAGTGTTCATTATTTATGCATTTTTAACTCCGAGAGTAATTTTAGGTCCAAGTATGATATTATAGTAGTAATTGATGTTTGCATTAGCAAGTGTGTGAGCACTTTGAATTTACTTCAAATGAAAAACCGCTATTTACTATTGTAACGACAGTCTTTCTACCATTTTTTTATTATTCTTTCGCAAATAAATAATGTAATAAAATAATTATTTTATTCACAAAGGAATGTATTTTATTACATACGACTCAAAAAATATCATATGTGTGAGAGAAAACGAATTTTATTTGAATTAATTTATTCAAAATAACTGAAGAATTCTTATCCAAATAAGATGTAACTTTTATATAACCGCTCTCCAATGTTTTTAGACACTTTGAATTATTTAGTGACTAGGTTTTGAGGTTTGAGTTATTCTAGGGTGCAAGAAGAAGGAAATACAATTTTATAGTAAATGCATCCTATTTACGTGGAGAGTGAATGGGAAAACTATAGAAAGAGAACACATGTGGAAAGCCACCAAAAAATGTGTAAAAATTATATATATTTCTTTATTTGTCTAGGTAAATTATTAATAAAACCACATTTTTTTTGTAAACTCGAGTTTATTGCTGCAAGTTTCTAGTAATTTTTTGAATACATATTTTCTGCCTGATTCACTAACCGATTCAAGTCCTTATCGAAGTTTGGCTTTATATAATATATGCTCACTTTGATATAACATATTATTATATGTCACATGACTTGCACCAATGATCAACGTAATCATCAATTTTAGTTCAATTTTCCCTCTCTCGTGTGTGTGTATATATATATATATATATATATATATATAACATATTTATCTTTATAATACGCTTTATCTCTATTGAAAAATCATTATTTGCCTGTTTTTTATTAGAATAAATACTATACATTTTGAAATGATAATTTAGGCCTTAATATTTTTTCTATTACAGAGAGGACATGTGTGATATGGAGTACATGTCCGGTGTGGTAGAACTCCCTCCTTACTCAAATGATAACATTATTAGACATACGTATTCTGATGTTGAATGTACAAATTTAGAATTCCAAAGCTCTGAAGAAGATGATAGTTGCTAGATTAGTTCAATTTAAAATGAAGAATTTTGAGTTGTATAAGAAAGTGACGATGACATACCTAGATTATTAATAAGAACGATACCTCCGTCAAAAATAATATAACAGGAAACATGGATAGATATTTAATATTTTTATTCAAGTTTTTTTTATTGCAATCGTTTGTTTTTCGCTTGTTGCAGATTGTTCCACAAAAATGTTCGTTTGTTATGTTTTGATAGGCCCACAAATGATATGTCTACATTGGTGGGGCCAACTTCACGGTAACCCTCTCCCCCCACCCCCATACACACACACACACACACACACTTTGAAAAAATTACATTTTTATGGTTTCCAATCGTTTGTTTCCGGATTATACCGCAAAAAGGCTCGTTTGTTCCGCATTTGTTCTTGCACAAATGGGTCATGAACTTGTGACACTTTGGCTTACTCGTGAGGGGCCAACATTACGGTAGACCCTCCACTTTGAAAAATGCATGTAATTACTATTGCATTCGCTTGTTTCGGATTTTCCAACAAAAATTTCGTTTGCTCCGTTTTGATAATCTCACAAATGGTATGTTTACATTGGTAGTGCCAACTTTACGATATCTTCCTCTCACTTTTGAGAATTGAAAATGTTATGGTTGCGATCATTTGTTTCGGATTGTTAAAAAATAATTTTTTTACGTTTTGATACGTCCACAAAATTAACTATACTTTACATTTTACATCCATGAATTTACCCTTCTCCCTTTTAAAAACAATTTTTTTACTATTACAATACTGTTTCCTTCGTTAGTTCCTGATTTTTCCACAAAAAAAAATTTTTTTTTCCGTTTTGATACGCTCACAAATGATATGTTTATTTTGGATCTCCATGAAGCTGACTCACCATCTTTCCCCTCTAAAAACATTTTAAAAATGAATTTTATGATTGCAATAATTTGTTCTTCGTTTGTTCCGGAAGGTTCCTAAAAAAACGCACATCTCGTTTTGGCAGGACAACACAAGATTTATTTACACTTGGAGCGTTGACTGACGCCTTTATGGCAACCATATTCTCCACATGAACACACACAACTTTTAAAAATCGTATTTTATCTTTGCAAACAATAATACATTCTTGGTTAGTTTTAGATTTCTTTTTGCGGAGATTTCCATGTATTACTTTTGTAAAACCTCAATAATTTTTCCTAGAAGTAGCTCTCTCACGTTCTTTCAAAATTTGGACATTTTTTGTTTAAAGTTTGTTGTTATTTTGTTTGAGATCCTTAACATGTTTATCTATATTTTGTTCTGAATTTCTTTTAAAAAATGTGTTTATTTCATGTTGATAGTTTTAAAATTAATATATTTTTACCACTATGCTAAGCTTCGCTCACCTCAACCGGATAAAATATAACAAAATTTGTATTTTTGATTTTATAACATTATTAGTTTGTTCCAGATTATTGTGCATTATATTTTAGTTTGTTATTTCTTAGATCTCCTACAAACGCTAAATAAACTATTGTCACTAGTCATGATGGCCTTTTCTATGTGCAACCTGTATAGTAACACAGAGCGTCAAGTAAAGAATGTCCCACCCTCTGTTTCAAAGTATGAAAAATATTGTCTTTGATTCGCTCACTATGCACAAAAAAGCAATTAAATGGCGGAGCAAGTCAGAAATACAAGAACTTGGTCTAGAGCTTATTGCATGCCATAAAACTCACAGTAAGGAAAAGTATTTTTTTGGCCTCGCTTCCTCCTAAGCTCCAAAATATTGGTCTCGTCTAATTGGTCTGTTGTGAAATTACCGAAAGATACCCGAGATCTTACCTCCTCCTTCCCCCACCCCCTCAAGAGAGCTCATAACTAGGTTATCCTAAAGTATTGACATCGCACCCTCCTTTTGTTTGCTACTAATCACTGTTATGATGTAGTAAATAGTACCTTTGACCGCAAAGAGACATGATTGGAAGGAAATGTCAATTATTCCAACTGTGACACTTACGAAGAAGACTAAGAAACTCCTCGACAGTAAAAAATATTTTTTCAAATCAAAGTTTACTAACAGGACCTAGAATAAATTTCCAAAAAAGCGATTAAAAATATCTATAGAATAGCTTGAAATTCTAAAAAATTGCTAAAAATTTGCCAAAAAAACCAAACTAAGAAATTAAACAAAAAATATAAATGAATGCACATGACTAAATCAAACACGTGCCTTTACTAATGGAAAATAAAAATAGCTATGCAATAAAGTCTTTAAACAGCTAAACTCTTGCATTCTGGTAAATATTATATTGATTTACAAAAATTTGCTTTAAAAAAAATTCCCATCCCATCGTTTAATTTCATCGTCAAATCGTTTATGTAGATTTTACAAACATGACTAAACAAATAGGATACATAGTTAATTTTCAACATTATCTTATCATTCCTACAACTATTTGATTAAAAACAATAGGTTTGAGTATTTATGGATTATAAAATATCGAAATCATTTAAAAATATACTAATTTAACATGAGTGCCTCGATCTTATTCAAACCAGAATGGGCTACCATGAAGTTGACCCCTCTTCCCCAAATGTAAATTTACTATTTGTGGGGTTTTCAAAACAGAATAAACAAAAATTTATGTCTAACAATCCGGAACAAGCAAGGAACAAACGATTGCAATCAAAACACCATGAATTTTTAAAAGTGTGTATGGGGGGAGGGGGGAGGAGATGTTTCCATAAAGTTGGCCACTCATGAGTAAAGAAAGTGTCAAATTTACGTCCTATTTGTGCAAGAACAAATACACAACAAACGAAACTTTTTGCGGAACAATTCGGAACAACTCTATTGCAACAATGAAAATGTCAATTTTCCAAATCCATGTGGGGGGGGGGGGGTCTACCGTAAAGTTTCCCCCCAATATAATAAGCATGTCATTTTTGGGTTTATCAAAACGGAACAAACGGAAATCCTCGCGGAACAATCCAGAACAAAGATTGTAATCATAAAATATTGAACTTTTCATAATGATAGACCAATTACGGACGTAAATGACGGATATCCAGCCAGAAATGTAATCGTAGAGAACTCTACAGAATGTATTGATTGCTCTTTTTGCAAGCTAACCAACACATCCCGGCTCGGATGCTTCATCACTGACCAGCCAACGAAATTAACCAAACCCTAAGTTCAAACAGTTGACCCAAGGAGTATCAGCTTACGTCTGTGCCTCTGTGCCGACACAACAAGGCTGCTTGACGTACACTACCATAATAAAGCTGAAGTCATGTATTCATGCGAAGCTCTAGAGTTGCCAGTGGTAGTAATGCCCTTAAAACAAAAACGTCGCCAGACCATTGACCATAATATAACTGGATGGACATCTGTGATTGAAATTTTTAAGCTGTCGTCTGCATACCATTGTGTAAGAGAGAAAGAAATTTTCGGGTATCTCTTTCTCTCTTACACCCATACAAGGCAATGTGGCATTTTAACATCGTTCATTATTTTGATTGAATATTATGAGACACATCAATGTGTGATTAGTTAAATGAAATAAATATGTTAGAAAAAGCTTTGAAGAGCATATTAAAGTTCAAAACGGGTTAGTTTTTCTTTGAATAAGTTGATGTAGCTTAATATATATATGATATATATGATTTTTGAAGGAAGCTTACTTGTAAGGCTTTATTTCGCACCAGAATCATATCATATAGTTGTGTTTAGTTAGGATAAAATACCTTTCAGGGGGAAATTTTTACTTCCGTTCTAAATTGACGTTTATCCTACCGAAATATTTATATATAATAGTATTCTGGTACGAAATAAAGCCTTACAGATTGAGATTTTTACTAAATTCAGGGTTTAGTGGATACCGTACTTCCTATAAGCCTATAACCTAAATTATGATTTAAACGTAAGACTTCCACACAAAGTATGTCATTTAAACAAATGTAATACAGCTTTTAGCCAACTTGTCTCAGTATAGTTATCGAACTTTCAATATAATATGGTTTCTGAAATAAATATACAAGATATAAGCCAACTTTAAAAATAATGGTAATATAATAATACTTTCTACAAGCCTATAACCTAAGTGATATGTTGAATGTATGGCAATTACACAAAGTTAGTCATTCAAAAAATGTAATCAAGTTTTAAGATATCTTATTCATTATATTTATCGAACTTTCAATATAATAGCCTATGGTTTCTGAAACCAATATACAAGCTAGTAACAAACTTTAAATATAAGTGTAGTATTGACAGAATGTAACCAATATTGATGATAACTACATAATTATTTATATATGTTAAAGATTTGTATTTGTACAGTATTACCTGTAAAACTGAATTGTATAGTGCTTTAATGTAAAAATGTTTCTTCAGGAAAATGTGATATAATTACGGTGACCATACGTACCGTTTTTTGCAGTACAGTACTGTTTTTTGGGATGATGTCCTGCTGTCCTACAGAGCATGCGATAGTACAGCAAAAGGTACTGTTTTATAAAACCAAGTACTTCCAAAAATACTTAGTTTTGAAGTAAGAGAAAATAATATTTTGAATTGAACAGCGCCAGCACAAGGAACATCATCCTTGAACAGTTGGCAAACACTCAACACATGTGCTGCGTTCTCTCGAACCAGATTGGAACTTTTTTATTAGCTCTGTGTGATAATACCACCTAGCCTGCCGTTTTTCATGTCTTACCCATACCATTTTTTCAGTCTTCATTTGTTTTCTTTGTCTTCAGCTGTCTCGACAAGTCTGTAAGTGTGAATGTTGTGATTGTTCTATTAGTTTTTAAATAATAATAAAGCTAGTATACCAAAGTGTTGTGAGATGGGGCAGCCATGCAGAAAAGGTTCATTTAATTCTTCTTTGCAAACAGAATACCCTTTCATCAAACTAAAAAACAGTGATAACCCTCACATTGTTATTTGTGAGCTGTGTAGAGGTGAAGTTGACCTAAGCAATAGTGGGTGCACAAGCATTGTGAGGCATTTGAAGCAACGAAAACACTTACTAGCAGTAAATGCAGCCACATAAAGCAGTACGGTAAGCAAGTTCTTTAAAAAAAAACGTATTAACTTCTGAAAATTTTCTTTTGGCTGCCAAAGAGGGTACTTTTGCATATCATACAATTAAACATATGCAGAGTTTTCGTTCCCTTGACTGTACGTCGAAGCTGGTAGCAGGTATGTTTGAACCGAAGTTCTCCTCAGCCCGCACTAAAACGGAAGCAATTGTAAAAAACGTTTTAGCGAAGGAGGCCCAGGAGAGATTGAATATTGATTTAGGAACAGCACATTATTTCAGCGTTATGATTGATTCTTCCAATCACCATAACATTAAGATAGTGCCATTGATTGTACGATACTTTGACTGTACCCAGGGAGTAAAAGTCAAGCTTCTGGAACTGAAAGACCTTCCTGGGGAAACATCTGAGCAGCTACACAGCTACGTTTACTCTACCTTGTTTTCATTAAATTTAGTGGAAAAGTGTGTTGGTCTTTCTGCAGACAATACCAACACTAATTTTGGAGGCCCTAATCGAAGGGGAGAAACAAACCTGTTCAAGAAGCTCAACAACTCTTGTGCAAAAGCTGTGGTTGGCGTAGGCTGTGTTGCACATGTGATAAACAACTGCATTCAGAATACAACAGACTTGTTACCGATTGACATTGAAGTAGTAGTTGTCAAGATTTACAAACATTTTTATATCCACACTGTCCGTGTAAGTACATTAAAAACTTTTTGTGAGTCTGTCGAAATGGAGTACAAGAAGATGCTATCTTTTTCAAAGACTCGATTCCTCTCTTTGATGCCAGCTGTGGAGCGTATTCTCTTAATGTATGAACCTTTGAAGGAGTATTTCCTAACTTCTCCTTCTTGCCCAACAATATTGAAACATTTGTTTGAAAACCCTGTGGGTGAAGCATGGTTGTGGTTTGTTCTCAATGTTAGCTTTCTATTTCACGAGGCAATTTTAAATATTGAAGGGGATAATAAGTGTGCAACTGATGCTGCACTAGAATATTTTGAGCTGCTTGAGAAATTGAAAAGCTAGGAAAATGTTGTATTCCTGCCAATGAAAGTAAGAAACTGTCGTAGCAGCATTGAAACAGTCAGCGAGGTGAATTACAGAAGTGATTTTTCTACAGAAGCTAAGGCTTTCTACTCGGGTTGCATTTCATATTTGGAAAAATGGACTGCTAATCTGCAACAGTTAGAACTTTTTGAATGGGTCAGATTACATGAGCATGTTACGTGGGAGAAGGTGCTGGCTTCGTATGAGGCTTTCAAAGATGCCATTGGCTCTTCTGTAGATGAAGATTGTCTTTTTGACGAAATTACAGCGTTAACAAACTTTATAGGTGGTGACAAAATTACTGAGTGGAATGTGAGTAAAATTCCTATTCAAACCAGGTGGTTGGAAGTGTTTACTTTTATTAACAACAAGCTTCAACCTCTTAAAAACCTGCAGTTGCTATGTGAGTTTATACTTTGCCTGCCTGCCACGAGTTCATCAGTTGAAAGACTTTTTTCTATAATAAATAACTACTGGGGGAGTGAAAAACCCCAAATGAGTATTGGGACATTAAAGACTGTGATGTAGGTATCACCAATTTTGACGAAACCTGTATGGAAATGTTCTAATATCTGAAATCTAAAGAAAAGCTTATAAAAGCAATTCATAGCTCAGATAAATATGAATGGTATGAATATGAAGCAAAAGCCGGCACACGTAGTTCCTAAATTGTTATTTTAAAATTCACTTCCTCTTTATTGAATTTTTTAAGTACTGTAGTCCTATGTTTTATTTACCAATGGGTTTGTACACGTGATTAGTCCTAAAATATTTATTTTAATAAGTTATTTTTTTAGAAGTTTTAGGCACAAGTATTAATTACAAAAATACTATGTACACAATAATAAGAGCCAATCTAATATTTGATGTAAATAAATCTGACTTATGTAACTCGCTCTCTTAAACTAGTATTCAAAAGTGAATTTTAATAAATGGTTTTATCTTTAAACTATTTTTATTTCTCTATTTCTATCATTTTTATTCTATCTACTCTATACATAAGTTATACAGGCACGTCGCACACCATGCTATTCGTATATGTGATATATTTTAATGTCCTGCTTTTTCTAAAAAAAAAAAAATGGTCACCGTAGATATAATACTTCACTATTTTCAAACAATAACACTTTTATTCATCAGACACATGTTTTCGCATAAGAACATTGAAAGAAACCGTTAAATTCTCCCCCTCTTCTTATATACCATAGTGTAACAGACGATAAACAAGAGCGTCTCGTTTCTGTTCATGGCAATGGGTATGTGTATGTCTATCTATTTTTATATAGAGATCAATGAGCCAGTCCCGTTTATCTTAAGTTCTTGATTTGTTATTATGCAAACCTGAACGCGCATAGCTTCACTTCATTTGTTTTCGTATGGATCTAACACATTATGATTTTTGTGAAACGACATTTAATTTGGCGGGAATTGTTTTATTTGAGTTTCATTGAATTCCAATAACATAAATATTTGACCTAGCTATGTGTTTAAAACTACTTAAAATTACGTTTTTATATCTGTTGAATTAAAAGACCAAACTCTCTTTGTGCTTACTCATAAGAAAACCCAGCTGAACACTTAAAAGAAGCTATCTAGTAAATACATTTCACACTGGGCCTGGTAAGTGATACTTTTATACAAATCTCTTTTACATTTTTATTGGTTATGCTTATGTGGTTGTTGAAAAAATTGTTATGAACGATTTCCCAAACTTTTTAGGCAGTAGCCTACTTGAACATGAACTAACAAACTTCGGGCTTTAATTTCCATTGCATTCTCTATGATTCATTCAACATTATACAGTTATAGTTATATACTGTGCTATATATAAAAAACTTATATACCGCGCTGTATATAATATATATAACACGGTATATAAGTTTTATATTACTTGCATAATTGTCCTGGCACAACTGTCATTGCCTTGCACAGTTATCTTGAACTTTTTTTTAGAGCCATTAAAAAAAGCGTTCCGTTACTATTTTTATTTTATTTTTTTGTGGATGTGTATCCAATTAAATTACATCTAAAATATTAGCATTTTTTAACATTTAGTCTATTTACCAGGATTTTTGGAAGTTAATTCTGTCTGTCCGTATAAGTTAGCCGTAACAGGTAGTAAGACACAGTGCTAAAAAAAATTGCCTGTTTTACCAGAATGACCCGAATACATGTTTACAGTTTTCAACATTTTTATTGGTGAAGCTTCATAAATGCAAGACCCCAAATTAATATTTGAAGCATTGTTGAGACTGACAAATATTCAAAGCAATGTCAAACTATTTGTATTTTTGCACACCCCTAATTATTTCCAACTTTTGTTGTTTCCAGCACTAGAATAATGGATTGGGAATTTGTGATTCCAATGGTCAAGGATGACCTACTCTCTAGTGGCGAAGGAGAGTACAAAGTGGAGAATGTGTGGGGACCTCTTGACGTCAGGGACAGATTCTCAAGTAAGTGTAGAAAACATAGTCTCCAGCATTTTGGAAAACTGTGTAAAAAAATATTACGTATATGTTCTTGAATTTTGAAAAAGTGCAGACTAAGGCAAAATTATCCTCTGATTTGGGTTATCACTGATGTGGAGGTCAAGGTTCAAATTATGGCTGGGCATACTGAGGTGGTTTTTCCTAAAGGATTTCCCAATCTCTCCACACAAAGCAGGTACACTTCCTCGCAACAATACTTTCCTCATACCTACCCCAGCACTGATAATATCAGCATGTATCTTCAATCACTAGGTTTAACACTTGTTATTAATCGCCTCATCTTGGTAAAGTTGAAGAAAACTTTTTAGTGGAAGTGCATTCACATTAGTATAAACGGGAGATTGCAAAATTGCAGTGATAAATTACATGAGAAACCAACCTCTAAATCATCTGGCTCATTTGCTTCAGACTTTGAGCACCAGTTTCATTCTTAATTAAATGACATTTTCTTTGCACTATAACCTAATTCATATCATCCTTTTTTTCCAGGTAGTAAGGCTGCTTTCAATGAGGACCTCAATGTTGTCTTCATTCTTGAGCACTTTGATACATTCTTTTCTATTTTGCTCAATATAAAAAAAGTAGACTTGTCATTCTTGCAGTCAAATTTGGAATTTCTACTGAAAGGTGAGTAGGCCAATGACTTTTATGACAAATAGTGTTAGTACAGAATATGGTGTTTATTATCCTGGATAGGGCTGGGGGATTTAAGTATTTTGACATGGGACACATAGTCTGTGGTAAACCTATTCACGATATATTGCACTTTAATTTTTTGAGCTTTTTGAGTTATGTTTAGGATGAGAAGAGGGAAGGGGCAAGCGCGAGATAAAATAAAATTTGGTGGGGGTTTTGTTAATAGTCATGACCTCTGATCAATAAAGAAACCGGTGTCTAAAATTTCCTGCCGGGAATAAACATTTGAGTGAAGAAATCTTGTTGAGATCAAAATTGAATAAAAAAGCATGAAATAAGATCAATTATTTTTAAAAAAAAGCTTGATTATTGTCTGGCACATGTTATTTGTTGAACTCTAATCTAGTTTAAATATAGGGATGATGCTTTATAGTGACTCGGTTAATTATTTATTTTTGTTAGCATGAAATGGATTTTACATCATTTTTAACCATTCTTCTCTATCACTTGAAAATAGTTTTAATAAAAGATTAAATATAGTTAGTAAAATAATAAATTAAAGCAACACTAATGTGTTGAATGCGTAAACTAAATTCTAAGATCACTATTAGATACCTTTTATTCAAAAGGTATAAGGTTACACATATCAAAAGTATTTATAAAATTCCCAATCGGAAAAAGGTGGCTCTAGAGGCATAGTAGCTTTAATACATTGTATGTATCTCCCAAAGAACATTTCTGGTTGCACCTCTGGTTCCTTAAAATATTAACACAGCCTGTTCTTGTCTGGGCACTTAGCTTTCCTCTTGAGAATGTCCAGCCATAATTGTTTAAAACAAACAAAACCATTGACACAGTATTATTTTCCCCCATCCCAAAATACAGGATTGTTTAATTTATCTGTGTTTAAGGCCTTATTTCAGCATAATTATATTTATACATGTGTGGTGGTTGGGTGATAAGGCTCCTGCTGCTGAGCAAGTGCTTATTCATAAATAAAGCTTGTGAAAATCAGGAAATCCTATCTGATCCTTTACACAGCAATTAAAGATCTAACAATGGTGGGACTATTGTGGCAGTGAGGAAAAGACCTGATAGCTCTTACAAGCTGTGACTCAATAATGTGTTTGGCAACCTTAATTTGTTATTAGTTTAAATTTCTTAGCAATGTTTTGGAATAATTAAAATTAGACATATGTATTCATAATAATCAAGGGTATAGAAAACTTACCATCAAACAATAAACCATGTCTATAATCTGCATCAACTATTGGTAGACAATACATTGCATCACCAAGTGAGATGATATATTGCCAAATAAGATGATATATCATGAGTATGACAGTACAGATACAGGTGAGAAGGACAATTATTATATCTTTAGCAAAGTTTATCTATACATAAAAACCAGAACACGAAATATCAATTACAATGGTCAAATTCTTAGTTGACATTATTTTATAGTAAACAAGAAAATTGGGAACCTCCATAAACACCAGATCACAACTATTGTAAATCAGGATTAAAAATAAATATATATATAATAATAGTGTAGTAGACAATACATCATAATAAACTATAGGGCCTTTATCATAATATACAATGTAGCATAAAATACATTGTATGATATATCATATAAAATATCTCATAACAGACAATGCATTGTCATTCATTATATTGTAGTAGACAATATACCGTGGGGGACGATATACCATTGAAGACAATATGGTGTATGATATACTGTTAAAGACAATATACTGTGGAGGACGATTTACCCTGGTAGACAATATGCCGTGGTGAATGCTATATCTTTCAGCCCTAATCCTGAACACAGGACCAACCTAGATAGTTAGTCAGAATAGCATTGCCCACAAAGATTCTATTATCATGCCCAGGTTTAATTTCTAACATATTTAAATGACAAACTTATCGTGGCAAAATGTCTTATATTTAGTTAATGTTTTTTTTATGGAACTTCATGATTAACGAATCAGAAGCTTAAAACTATTTAAAGTGTATAGTATGTTCACTCTCCTACTGTTCGACACCTCAGCTCAGTCGGTAGTGAGTCTTTCATCTATTGAGCTAAAGATTCTGAATTCAATGCCCCGCAAGACCAAAAGTAAATAACAATGATAGTGGTTGTTAGATTGGATTTTGTCTTTTTATAATTAAATAAGTTAGTTTGTAAGTAATGTGCAGATATAATCACTCTTTTCAGTAGATGCATACTAAATGTCACAAATAATTAATACATTTATAATTAGCATTGTGTTCACTAAACACTTCAAGAGTTGTTTTAATTTCATACTTTAATTTGGTTTCAGTGTGCAAGGAACTAAAATCTCATTACCTTACAAATGTCTTGAGTGTAAATGAAATACTCCCAGAACAGCGGAAAGTTCATCTTAACACAATTAAGATGCTTCTGTATCTAATAACTGAATTGTCAAATGGACTTGAAGACAGAATGTCAGAAAAATCTGCAGATGCTTTGTTGATGGAGGGTGGGAAGGTGAGTTCTCTGGTTTTAGTTCACTAAATTGGTTTATTTCCTCATTTCTGCAGTGTAAGGTGGATAGTCTGAATGGGTAGTAACAGATTAGTCACAGTTGAATAAAGTATGAAGAACCTAGAAATGCCAGGAAATGTTATAACTGGCAGGTAGACATTTGCAAAGCAGGTTTTTTTTTTAAATTTCAAATCAAATCAAATATTTGCAAGTTTAAAAATATTATTGAATCGAATTATATCCTAGCTAAATATTCTAAAATTATGATGTTAAATAAAATAATTACTCTTTGTAAAAAAAATTAGATTAGTTTTGAACTCTAGTGCTATAGCTATCATGTATGTAAGTTCAACACATTCAATAAAAATAGTTCACCTTGTGCAAGTTAAGCGGTAAAGTGCACCATCTTTTATGTTGATTATAAACTATTTTAATATATATTTTCATATGTATGAATTAAAGTGCATCAAGTAAAATATATGTAATAAATAAAATGATAGACTTGTGGAAAAATAAAGCCCAAATATAAGTAAAAACACTAACACATATTTACACACACTCTGTGTACAAACGTGTTAGTTTCTTTACTCTTATTTGTGCTTTATTTTTCCTCGAGTCATTTTATATATTACATATTTTATATATATATTCAGTTCTCAAATTTAACACATTTGTTACATAATATCAAAGGTTGCAAATATAGACTGCACAAAGGTCTTATAAAGGATGTTTTTGAAAAAAAAAGCTTGGCTTATTTTCCAGTCAATACAACAATAATTAATATGCATTTACTTTACCTCATTATTTAAATATATTAACATATTATAGGCACGTTGTGGGATTTGAAACGGCCTAAAACCTTTTAACTTTTTCTTTTCTAGTTTGATTTGATTTGAGTTATTAAATAATATAAAATTGAGATTACCAAAGTTTCCCATACCCTTATTGTTCAGAGAAAATGGTTAGTTGGCTGTTTGTGGAAGAAAAATGTCCTTACTGCATCTTTAGAAACCCTTTTCAACTAAGTTTATATTAATTTATTTTTGGGTGTATTTCAAACTATCTTTTTTATATCAAATGGAGGTCCCAAACCTAGGCTTATTTTGATTTTCTTAAATCCTTGTGAGTACCGATATGAAATAGAGTCGGGGAAATTTGGATTTCTAAATTGGAGAAAAGTTGAGAAGCTCTTTTCTAGGGATATTATGACCACACCGAGGAAAATGGGGAAAAAGTAAAACAAGAAAAAAACACTTAATCATATTTTTATAGTCTTACTTTGTTTTAACACAGTCTCTTTGGACATATTTGCACATTTTCATTTTGTCCCTAAGGTGATTTGAACTTAGTGTTCATTGCAAGTTAAAGTAATTTCACAGTTAGTGCGCATGTCAGTTGAGGTGGAGCTTAAATGAATACATCAGATACACTTTGTCCAGTGTAGAGGAGAGATAATCAGTGAACTGACAAGCTGCTGTTCCCCTTTATTCTGTCATTATTTCTCAAAGAGACACACACTAACACACAGTAGTCAACATAGGAAGGAAAGTACTGTAAAGAAAGGATCAGTGAAGAATAAAACAATGTATCACTATTAATTTGCTCTACATATTCATGTAATGAGAGTGAAAAGCATGTATGAGAATAACAGGAGTTGTGTTAAAACGAAGAGTGATAATATGAAGTGGTTCCAAATAAAAAATAAAGTGAAGTAGGGGAGTGCCCTCTCACCATTACTATTTATAATGGTAATGTAAATGGTCATGAACAACATGTCAGGAAAACTCGAGGAGGAGAAAGCATGAAAGCCATGGTGTTTGCTGATAACTTGATGGAATGGGGGGAAAAGGAAGGGGAAGTACAGGAACAGTTACAGGGATGTAATGAGGAAGTAGAAAAGTGTGTAATAAAATTTAGCATGGAAAAGGGTGAAGTGATGATAAGGCCTAGTAAAGCTACTAAGTTGGATGGAGTAGAGCCGAAAAGAACTACAGGACGTAAACTATCATGGGAGTGTGATTGAGGAGAGAGGTAGAGAGGATATATTGAGAAGAGGACATTAGGAAGAGTTGTTCTATATGTCTTTAAGATAACTGCTATGGAGAAGAGAAGTCCTATTGAAGTGTAAGGAAATGTTGTACAGGGCATACTTTGTACCCATTGTCACATATGCACAAGAAACATGGACATTGAATGTAAGAGATGTAACGAACCACAGATTGGGCTCTGCCGTTCTCTTTCTTATCTTACATAAGGTGTTGTATGGAAAGCTCTCGTTGATCGTCTTTTAACTATGTCATATTGAATTGCATTGTTAGGATGTTACTTTAAGAAAAATACTTATTCACTTGTTGATATTTATTTAAATGCATACATATTGTTTGTTATACTATTTAACACTCGAACATGTTGATAATATACATTCTATAACAATAGTTCAAAACAACTATATTCCACATGACGATTCAGCGGGGAAGACCAGTACAAAACATGTATGTTTCACTTGACAATACAGCGAGGAAGACGAGTACAAAACTATGCCTTCTTTCAAGGTTTGGGTCAGTATTACTCATAGTTTTGTACTCTCAAACCCAGGTCACTATTTGATTTCTTTCCATCTACTAATGGGGTTATTCTATCTGAGCGCAAAAACTAAAAATAGGTATGGTTTAACTGTGCACCTGCATTTAAATTCTGTGTAATACAACCCAGAAATAAACCATGCTTTGAACATGTGCAGCTAAAAGAAATAAAAATAGAAACATGGCTGTCATTTAGAAAAGATGAATTTAATTTAAAATAACTGAAAAGAAGAAAAGTGAAATTATTTACTTTAAAATATGATTTAAAATATTAATAAAGACAGGAAAATCAATATCATTACAGAGAGATTTAGAAAGTTGAGGCCATGGGAATAAAGTTAGTAAAGAGCATGTTAGCTGTCATGAAGAGAAACAATATTGGGAATGAAGTTATTTAAAAAAGTGTGGGGGTACAGGGAGTACATGAGATATGCCTAGTAGAGGAAGAAAGACTGAGATGGTATGGGCATGTAATAAGAATGGAAAAAGAGAGGATTCTGAAGAAAATGTTGGAAATTAAGTACAATAGACTCTCGATTTGCCGGGAACTGATCAACCGGTTTGCGGCTTAACTTTGGCTATATTTAGATACGTCACAAACAATACACCACCGTCTGAATGTGTTCTACTGTTATTGCCACCAAGTGTGCAAATGTGGCAATTCTCAGAGAGAGAGAAGGAAACAGCATCACCGTTCATGGTTGTACAGACACTGCTGAGACTAGTGCAAATAATATTTAGAAGTGTAGATGAAATACATAAATTAGGAAATAGAAATAGACCTTTGTTCACATAATTCAAATAAATACACTAATCAATACTGAAATAAACCACCTTACTCAATAATATAGAAATAAAACAAATGTACATTTACTGGAATCAAATAAAAATCAGCCATCATATACACTTAAAATCAATGGTGGTGTTAGGATGAAGGCTTTGGGAATGCTTTAATTAAAAATTATTATCTTGAGCTCAGGCTACTTTTATTACAAACATATTGTAACACAATGTGTGCGCAACCTGGGGTGTCGTGGGCCATTCACACCTCACCATGTGAACCAAAAGTTCTTTTGCGGACACTCTGACCTGCTTGCTAGTCACGCCACCCACTCCCGGGCACGCTAGCCCACTTATGGACACGCTGGTCCACTCACCTCACTACCCTCAACTTGGACTGGGGGTCTCTGGCTATCACCGACCATGTATATATAGGGTCACAGTTAAAAGAGCCTGGAATCCTCCATTTGCAGAATAACCAGATGTGTGCCTTTTCCTCCCCCCTGTCCTGTCTAATCCCCCAGCTAAGTGAGACTGCCAATGCATACCTGCTAAATAAGAAGCGAGATAGAAAGAACAGAGAGGCAGTTAGGGTAGACAACGAGAAGTGCACCATGTTCCACTGTTGGACACTAATCTTGTTACACTAACCCCTCCTTAAGTATGTTTGTCTGGAACAGATATCATTTATCTTTGGGTTTGTCACAATCATAGGAAACTTGAAGAACAGGACTGAGAGTGGCAAACCCTTGACGATCTCACTGCTCTGCGACCAGATGATCCAAGTCACAACTATCCCAGATGGTGTCTTCTAAGCCTTAGCAGTATTTAATCTCTAAAATAAATTTTACTTGAAAAGTTGATTTTTTTCTTTCTATTTGATGCTTGAATCCGATATTTTTTTCAAATCCTTGAATCTCCTTAAGGATTTGAGAGATTCAAGGATCCCAGATCTATCAATAATATATTGTAACAAGATTAGTGCTTAACAGTGGGACCAGCGTGCTCTCATTGTTTACCCTAGCTGCGCTCCTTGTTCTCTCTGTCTCCCTCCTTGCCTAGCAGGTAGGCAGTGACATTCTCACTTGACTGGGGGATTAGAGGGGCCAAGGGGGTGCGGGGATGAGGGCGGAGACACATCTGGAAGGGTCGGGATTCTTTTTATTCTGGACTCTTAACTTTAGAAATGGAGGATTCCAGACCCTTAGCTGTCACCACCCCTATATAAACAAGCTCAGCGATAGCCGTGGAGTTAGTCAGTTCTTGGCTCTCAACCAGTGGGACCGGGAGTGGACCAGCGTGTCCTGTGGACCTGCGTGTCCAGTGTGTGGACCAGCGTGTCCAGAGTGTGTGGACCTGCGTGTCCAGTGTGTAGACCTGTGTTTGTGTATCGCGGGTCATCGCAGTGTATCGTGTGCGTGACAAGTGTTGGACTAAGTACACAGGTGATGTAGACATTCATTGTTACTGTGTTAATGAACATGTTTGTGACGGTTTTTAAATATTTGAGTAGTTATTAGGGGTTTTAGAGTTGTTAATTTGCTTATTTAATTTACTTATATCTCTGTGCTCTATTAGTTTAATTAAATTACAGACTTGTGTAAGGTTATTTTTATTTTACTTAGTTACTTGTTTAGTTATACTTAATTTAGATATACTGTTAATCAGAGTGTGTATGTAAGTGGTAATTTTAATAATCACATCCTTGAATATTCCGTGGGCATTTTTATTCGTGTTTGGTCGGCAACCTATCCCAATATCTCTAAAAGAACTCGTGGTTCACACTTTCACGTGTGAACGGCCTGTGACCCTCCCAGGTCATGTGGTGCCCCCCCACGTTACAATATTATAATGTTACCCTTCATACTCCATTAGCTTATTAAAATGTGTTTAGTCTGTATAGATAGTGTGAGACAGTGCAAAAGATATTTTACTGAATTGCAGAATTTGTTGTGCACTATGATCGCTGATTGACTGCTGAGGTCAGAGTTTGTGCTTTTAGTTTGGGTTTCTATACATTGCAATTATTCAACACGTAGGTTTCTTTCCAATTCACTATTCTTGATATGTTCCCTTGGATGATTTATTATTAAAGGGTGTCTTTCATCCGGGAAAACTGGAATTATCAGGGAATTCGAATTGGTTAGGAAAAAATGGAAACAAGTTGGGAATTTGGTAAATTACAAAAATAAATCCGGGAAAATGTTGTTTTACTCAAAATATAAAATATAATAATCATTAAATCAGTAAATTACAATGTGATCAAACTTTTTTGTTGTTGTGTAATATATTTTATAATTCTTAGTAGACTATGTTAATACAAATAAATAAATTGTATGAAACACCGCAAAGACTTTCTCACTCCAATGTTTAAAAATGGAATTATCAAAACTCAGTATATGTGAAACAAAATAATATACACTAGCAAACTTGAGCAAAAATTATGCTATGCTTACATAAAACAGTTTTTGACTCACTATTTTAGATGATTTTATAATTTTAATTTTAAATAATTAAAGTCCTCATTTGTATATTTGGACCAACGAAAAAGATTGATATTGGGTCCACAAAGGTCAACACTTCATATTAACATTTCATCTTCCGATTAAAATTTTTGAAATTTTATTAGGGGTTGCACATCTTATGGTTAACACATTTTTATTAAATTCACCATTTATAAATTTATACCAGTAAAAAATATAAATATTGACTATTGAGTCTATAATGATGGAGATAGATCATCGCTGTACAAATATTTCCCTTAAAAGGTAAACGAATAAAGAACATGCACTTTTTTAGAGACTTGCTTATTTATTTGCTCTATGGCATTGGATAATTATTGCGTTAAAACAAAAGTAGCATGTCTATAAAACTAAAGCTCGCGAAATTGTATTAATATATTTTCCAATATCTCAGAAATTATTGGTTTTATAAAAATACATTTCAAATAAAAGTATTTTTTTATTTTCTATAGTAATACCATTTTTAGATGATAAGTTGTTTAGTATCTCAAATATTTGAGGATATACGGAACATTCTGCTTTCGTAAGGTACCCTAAAAGTCATTTTTACGGAAAAATAAAAATAGCCATTTTATTTATAATCTTAATCAACGCCTAGATACAAATTTTAATCATAATTGTAAAAGCCTATTTTGAGAAAAACAGTCTTTTCTCTTTTTGCCCTTTATTAAACTACTCTTACCCAATTTTAGAGTTAAACAAACATACAGACAGCATCACAAAAACAACTTTTTAACTTTGGGGAGTCATGAAACATCTACATATATCAACATTTCTGGTTTAGATTTTTTTTATGGTCACAATACTTTATCATGTTTGAAAAGTTAAAAAATAAGATATATTTGTGTATAGCTTGAAAATTATTGGTTTTATAAAAATATGTTTCAAATAAAAGATTTTTATTATAAATAGACCTACATATTTGCAATGATAAGTAATTTCATATCTCAAAGAGTTATGGAGATCTGATAAAAAATTAGATTTTATGCACCAGACCAGAAACCTTAAAGTTATTTTCACGAAAAATGGAGAGTGGCCATTTTGTATGTAATATTGATGTCCATTTTGTTTGAAATATTGAGCAATGCTTAGAAATTAGATTTAATCAAAATTGTTAAAGTCGATTTTGATAAAATCGATTTTTTTTTTTATCTTTTCACCCTCAAGTAAACTATCCTTGATTTTAGGAATAGATATCCAATTTCAAAAATTCTACGGGGCAACCCTATGAAAACTCTAGATACCAAGTTTTAGCCTGATCAGTCAAATAGTTAAGGCTCTACTCCGAGTTATGTATAGTCAGATAGACAAACTGAAATTCAAAAACAACTTTTTCTGATTCTGGGCATCATGAAACGTCTAAATTCATCAAAATCTCAAGTTTGATTTTTTTTGACGGTTACAATACTTTCTATAGCTGTAAGGTAGCGAGAAAGTAAAAAAGTTTATTGAAATCTTAAAACTTATCCATAAAAAAAGCTTAATAAAACATGGTGACCTGGCGGTCCAGGGGTAAGGTGTCAGATTTCTGTGCTGGGCGTCTGGGGTTCAATCCTTGGTCCCGGTACGGTTTTATCAGATTGCCAAACCCTTCTTTCACTTCTGATATGTGTATTAATCACAACTTGTGAATGTGTGGAATGTCAAACCTCCACCGTGTTTTGGAGTCCACGTTTACTATAGGTACTCCATTTCATCTCACAATTACCCTACCATTACATATTAGTGTAAGTGTGTATAACCCGAACAGGTTGTAAGACGTGGTGCTAATAATAACAACAATAATAATAATAAAATGGGGCAGGGTTTTGGGGGGTGGTTTAGAAGTGTGTGACTTTTGATTCAGGAATTTTAGGAAATGATCAGAGGAAATCAGGAAAAAAGTAAGGAATTTCATTGGTCAAGTTGAGTAGACATCATGTATTAGGTTCACTAAAATAACACTATTGTACCTAAGTTTATCATTCAAAATGCTCTATGTTAATTATATTAGCAATCACGCATGGTGTTGCCTGTGACTCACTGTGGTATAAGAATTATATAATTTCCCCCTACAAAAATGTTATAAAATTACGTTCGATTTCGTACAGATTTTTTTTCCAAGGAGGATGTGTCATATTTTTATCACAGTTATCTCTCAAACATAATTATAAACCAGATTAATAATATTTCCTTCAACAATTTGTTAAAAATAGCTTCATTGAAAATTTAAAAATCCTGCTTTGAGGTGCACCGTCCACCTATGTTAAAAATTCAAGATCTCTGCATAATAGGTTTGGTTGGGCATTGCATACAAACAAACACACACAGACAAACACTTCCTTTTATCATTATAGATTACGAGTTTGGTGAGGTGTTGAAAATATGTTCAAATGTCTAGGGTCGAAAGAAGGGCACCAAGAAATTTGAAGAAGACGAGTGGGACTGGCAGGAAAAAAAAACTGAAGTTGTGGAGATGCTTTACAGCATCCTTCTCGAGGACATGGACCGGCTCTGGGATCCTCCGGTGGTCGAACAGGATTTTGTCAAGTGAGGCTTGTTTTAAGGTCGGGGAAATAAAGTGTGTTCTGTACTTACCTTCAATATTAGAGATGGGTCAATACAGGATTCCAAAATAAAATAATAAAAAAATCAGTTACCAGTAAGCTTGTGTCAAGCTACAAAATATCTAATCCAAATCTAAAAATTGTATTTTAATTGAATTAGTTCTTATCATTAACTTTCTCGATGTGCTAGATTTGTTTCAAAGCTTTTGTTTGGCGCGATTTGACCGTAAAGAATATAAGCAAGTCATTACAATGTATTTGGAACTGTTATGAAAACAAATCAAACTAAGCCCAATTTATTACATCTTAGTAAGGTTATCTGCTATCTTTTATAAAATTTATTTTCCTGCTAAATGTTTGTTGAAAATAATAAACATGAACAAAATGTAAATTTTTGTAAAGAAGAGGAAATGTTGCTTATCAATTATTTACTGGTATTTTAGTTTATTTGCCAACACTTGCTACAAGTTCCTTGAGGACTCTAGCATATCTTTGGCCAAGTCAAAGAACCTCCGGAACTCCATCATGCACGTTTTGGGAATACTCTTGAAACGTTACCGTCATGTCCGCAGCTTCATCATCAAAGTTATGCAGGTACCAATTGCACAAATATCTCATCTACACATTTAGTACTGCTTTTAATAAACTACATGATAACTTTAGATTTCACAAGTAAAAATATAAATTTTAACTTTTTAATATCATCTTCTGGCTGTGGCTATGAAATTTGATAATAGTTAAAAATTTCACTATATTCAAAAATTAAATATTAAAGCATTTCTTTATTATTTTTGAAAATTCTCCAAATATTTAATTGAGCGTATTTAAAATCTTCTGGGGGACAAAAAATTCATTTTATAAAATAAAACTTCTCAGTGTTAACATATTGTTGTACACCTCCACAACATGCTGCACAAACTCCTTTCTTAGACCCTTGAAGAAGTACTGTATTGGTCCGAAAATAAACCTCATGTTTTCCCAAGAAACATTCTTCATAAAATTCTAATTCACCTATAATCACACTCTTAGATAATACAAATAAAACTTTTACCTCCAATATACACATGTGGTTATATTAGTATATATTTTAATAGTTACTAATCACCACTTAAACTTGGCAAAACTAATTAAAAGTAAATATATCTATATCTAACTGCCTCTTAAACTTAGCAAAGTCATTCAAAAATAAATGAAACTTGATACTTACTAAACGCTACTTGAACATGTTATTTAAAAATAGATGAACCTTGACTATTATTTCTGTATAAATTTGAGACAATATGGATTTCGAGGCTGATTATCAAACCTTAAAAATTAGATTCTTCATTGTACTTTTAGTACATGTATATTTTTTACTTACAACTGATCTCATTTTAGTATGAATAACTTACCTTTTTATTTCCAAGTGATTTCATTTTTGGTATGAATAATCTACTTTTTTGTTTCCAAGTGATCTAGTTCTTAGTACTAATAATTTGAATTTTTATTTTCAAATGATCTCATTTTTTGTATAATTACTTTTTGTGTCCTTCAAAGTGATATAATTTATGTGGAAATATTGTGTTTTTTTTATCTGCAAGTGATTTTATAAATTTAAATTAACCAATTTTAAGTGTAATTATTGCTTCTTTTTTTTTAATAATTTTTTACAAAATGATCATATTTAAAAAGTAAATTTTTTTTTTCTCTGAAAGTGGTTGAAAATTTGGGTTGCAGCCTATATTCAGGGGCGGCTTATTTTTGGGCCAATATGGTAACTGTTTAAGTAGCCCCCTTTCCGAGCCTCCACTCTAGAAACAGAACAAATTACAAGACTGTCTGCCAAGAGCTGAACTTAACTATGATAAGTCACTTGTACCTACCTTTCTATCATGTGTGGCAGTTTCATGGTAGCATACAGTTCATAAGATGGGTGGTAAGAATAGGTTGGCAAATAATAATCATTGGCTTACCCTACTGTGCCATAATCACCGATGATATGATCTGATAGGTATTTGTCCAGCCTTAGTAAATATACAAAATATTCTGCATAATACTTGTCTTAAAAAATATATTGATAAAAAAAAGTGTATTTAAAGATAGTGACACCCATTTACTTTCAGACCAGACCTTTAATTTACTGTACATCTTTTACAACAGTTTTTTTACCATATACAACAAAATCTACCTCACTTAACTATTTGTTTTATACCAGTCCTACAAAGTGATCCCTTTTATACATTATGTTCATCTTTGTCTCACCCCTTCCTCCATTCAACAACCAGTTTGCTCAGTTGTTAATCTTGACAACATTACAGTAGTCAAATGTTTGCAAATTTTCTCTTGGTTAAGTTATTTTCCCTCACACTATACCTCCCCCTTTACTAACGCCAATTTCAGATCTTAGGAACTATCTAGACAAGTAGGGAGAAGAGTAAACATTACAGTTAGTCATCCACTACCAAAAACATAATAGAAAAAACTAGCCTTAAATGTACTAAAAACATGAAATTGTTAGTTTCATTCCTGAGTAGCTATCAAAAGCTAATGCTTGAAAATTTGAGCTATTTGCTAATGGTTAAATTTATAGTGTTAAGATGTAAAAGTTGGATGTAAAATTTAAAAATAAATATTTGTTTTAACAAAGAGTTTCACGTATTTAAAGTTACACTTTAATAATATTCAGAATTGATTACCATTTGAAAAGGCAGCCCTTGCATATTTTTTGATTTTGATCACTTAATTCTTAGAATAACATTTGAGAATAATAAACTGACTTTAAACAAATAAGTTGACTGGGAAAGAATTAAAGCACATTTCCATTCCAATTTTGAACAAAGTTGATGGTTTGTGTACAGCTGCTGAAACTATATGAACACCTGGTGACACCGCTGGCGCAGGGCGTGGTAGTCGCTGTGAACGAATACTCATGCAACAACATAGTGAAGGAGCTGGTGCGGGAGTTTTCTATCCTGGAGTCGGCAGACTTGGCTCAAGATGCAGTCGGTACACGGTCATATTCCCAGTTTCTGGTGGAGCTTGCAGAGAATTTGCCAGCACTCATGCTACCCATCACAGACTTGCTCACACCATATCTTGACGATGAGGTCAGTGGGCCTAAAATTTTTTCAAGTTTTACTAGCTTACTTAGCTTATCTTACTACCATTCTGGTTATACACTATTTTTTCAGTTGATTCCTGATAATGTAAAAAGCAGTGATTTCCAACATGCAGCTGTGTAAACCAAGTGTAGTCTTAATGTTTGTTTGGGTATAGCCAGGGCTTTATTTAGGCACATGCAACATGTGCAGCTGCACAGGGCAGCAAAGTTTAGGGGAGAACCAAAATAATATGGAAATTAGACGAATATTTGAATTTAACCAGTAAACAAATTCATCAGTGGCGTATTCTGAGAAGATATGCTGTACTCTAAAAGTTGCAACAGAGATTTGGGGGCCGAGGACCCTCAACCACTGTTGTCCAAGAACATCAAGGGATTATTTCAAGGCTTATGTTTGAAGATGTGTTCATATAAAACAGTGGTTCTCAAACATTTATTATTTCCTTTTAACTGTATGCTATCTTA